>JASAMX010035390.1:0-119876 GCA_030248175.1 Microlaimidae sp. YZB2_3 | reverse complement strand
GTGCCGTAGTATACGTAACTGAACGGCTACATAAAAACGTATTGCTTCCATGGTTTTATATATTCAGTTTTGCACTTTCTAAAAAAAAATCTACATTTTTATAGAAAAACAATGATGTTGTGTGTGAAAATAAACGCATTATAAAATGCAGTAAAAAATTTTGTTTTTCGATTTCGACTATTTTTTTCGGCAAAACTTTATTTGCGCTCCAAAATTTGTAACTGTTTTTTATTCAAATATTTTTGAACAATTTAAAAAAGGCCGAAATAGGGATTTTTTGGGCATTTTATCCTAGAACAATGTTTTTCTCGCTGTAAATGTTTTGTTATAAAAACATAAAAAAACAGGCGTCACATATTTTAACTTTATTTTACCACCTTGATTTATTTTAATTTTAATGAATTATGTATTTCTCAAAATATTAGTGTTTTCTTTAAAAAACCCTGAGATTGTTACCCATTGTTTGTGAAACGTGGAAATCGGAAAAAACATTTAACAAACATTACAGGTATTTTATAATTTTTTTTAAAGTTTTTTTGTTGAAAATTCTGTCGAAACAAATCATTTAAAAATAGTAAAATTGAAACTTTTGCATTTAAATTAAAATTTTCATAAGAAACTTAAATTCCGTAATTTGTTCCTCTGTCAAATATTTTCCAACCGTTTTAAGGTAAAAATCGTAAGTATTTTCACTAAAACACTAATATATCGATAAAGACTTTGTACAAATTTTCAATCAAGGTTTTAAAATGAACATAAAAATACTTTGATTTTTTTGTAAATTTTTGCATCAAAATTTGCTTAGCAAAAAAGAATGCCCTATTTTTGGCCTTTTAAAATATTTCGACGAAAAAATATTACAAGACTTTGGAGTACAAGGTAATATTTTTACAAAAAATGAAAAGGTGTCAATTCATCACTAATACATTTTTTGCATAAATTGGTTGCTTCGTTCGCGAGATATAATTACTTAAAAAAACACTGTCACAAATCAAATCCATATAACGCTGGATCATACAACTTTTTTTGGCATTGAAACGATTAAATTAAAATTTTAATGTTATCAAATTGGTTTAAAGAAGCCAAAATATTAAATTTGAGGTAGATAGATTTTGTATTAAAGGAGGAGTCTATTTAGGGCGTTATAGGCATCTGATTTGTGACAGTTCTCTTTTAATGTTTTATTCTGTATTGCACGTTATTATTGCGCAAGAAGTTACTAAATTTCAAAAGAAGATTTTTTACTAATATAGTCGATTTCACTATCCGAAGTTTAAATAATAAAAATCAATTATTAAACATTTTTGTTTTATGTGACATGTTAGACGCTATAAAAACATTATAAAAATGCTTTTTTTATCAGTATATTTAGTACAAGCATTTATTCTAACTTTTTTATTTGATTTCTTATCGGATTTTTTCCTACATAAAATTGCTATTTTTTATTTTTAAGTATATATTTTTATCTTAAAAAATTAGTTTAAATTGCCGTAAAAATAAACATATACCCTAAATTTAATTTGACTAAACTAAATTGATAAAAAATATTAACAGTGTCAGAATTCAATATTACACTTTTGACAAAACAACTTTTATATTTAAATTTATTAATACAAAAAGTATATGACCTTTAGTGTTAGTATTGAAGATTTTTGTTTTTTAAATCACTATAACTCTTCTGGCCAAAAAATCGCAATCAAAGATAAAACACTAAAATCAATAAAAATATCCTTGTTGTAGTTTGATAATAATTATTCAATATAACATTCATAGTTGAAATATAATTGTTTACCTATTGTCATTTTTACATGCCAAGAGGCCTTACATTTATTTTTTTAATTGAAAACCTTAATTTTATGTGAAATTCATATGTTAGTAAAATCAAGAATGCATAAGGGTAGAGAATGTCCGATTGTGTGTTAAACAGTTGTTAAAATTGTAGGTAGATTAATCCACAGTGTAGATTTTTTATCACGTAGAAATAAAAATTTGCGAACGCAAAACTCCTAGATAAAGTTTTATTACATACTACACTGTCGAATAATTCAAATTAGTCAAAATATTCCATGTTTTAACATATTAAATCATTTAAACGTCCGATGCAACAAAAAACCTACAATATTTGACAACATTACGTGGAAAAATCATCATCTGAGTATTTTACGTTCACAGATTCTTACAGTTCGAAGTTTGCAAAATGAAAAATTGTAAATGAAAAATGCATACAACAAATTTTTTAACATAATACTGTGGAATAATTCAAATTATCCGAAATATTTGATGTTTTAACATGTAAAATAATTTATACGTTGGATTCAAAAAAATCGGTAAATATTTTTGACAACTTCACCTGAAAAAAAAACATCATCAAAGAGTTATACGTTTGCAGTTTTTTTGTTTAAAAATTCGCGATTATCATGTAGAACAATCTACAGTATTACGTAGAAAAATTGTCATTTAGATTATGCCAAAAATTGTTGATTATTCCACAGGTCATAGTAGATTTTTTTACATGATAAAAAATTTACACCGTGGAATAATCTACCTATAATTTGAACAAATGTTTAACACACAGTCGGACATTATTTACTCTTATGAATTCTTGATAAAATCAAGTTTTTGAGTGTTTTATAAGCTTGTCTTGGTGTTTTATTGTATAAATTAAAAATTTTCTCCCCGGTGGATGATTCAGCCCCTCGCAAATCATCCTGAAAAGACCCATTGCTGTTGTTCTGTCCCTTGACTATATTTAGGGGCTCTATCTACCCATTTTCCCCATTTCTCGGGACTACGGTTAATCACCCTTGTGCTTATGCCATTTGATTTTCCTAAAATCAATGCTAAATATTGTTCCCAGGTTTGGTCCCCTTATTTATTCAAAGACATTGATATCATTGAGCATGTTCAAAGGTATTTCACAAGACGCTTATATCAAAGATGCAATTTAATGACAGTTATCCTCAGCAGTTATCCAGACATAAACTTGAGTCTCTTGAGATTTGTCGCATTAAGTTTGATGTAACCATGTGTTACAAAATAATTAACAGACTAAGTGACTTAAACTTTAACGATTTTTATACTTGGGGAAATTTTCTAAGTAAAAACGACCATTTGCTTAAATTAAACTTGCCCAAGTTTCTAAAGATATATCATTGTTTTTTTTTATTCGCGAAGTGCAAAATATTGGAACTTTTTATCTAAAGATGTAGTTAAATCTTAAACAATAAGAATTTTCAAAAATAAATTAGAAACTGTCGATTTTTGTATACGTTTACCAAATTTAATAGACACATGTGAGCAGCCTTCGGGCTCCTTCAAGCTGTGTTTTCTTCTTTTATTTACTTATACGTAAGCATATTTTAAAAATTGGCCAGGCTCACAAATGCTCAATACCAATTGGTACTCACATATATTTAATTGGGAGTACTCCAGCTCAAGCTCACAATTAATTTAATTGTGAGTACTAAGTAATGCTCAGCTCAGTTAGTACTCAATGCATCCCTGTTTAGCAGAGTATGATTTATGAGCACAAATATTTAGTATGCAAATTATTCATCTGGCGATTGGTTTATTAAATTAATAGGATTTGCATAATATACCAAAAAGCAGCTTTTAGTTTCGTCTTTTTTTAGTAAATTATGTCTATATATATACTTTATAATTAAAGCTGAAGTCTTCCAGAGACCCATTTCATAAAAATTGCTTGCAATTAATTCACAGCTGTAAAATAATAAATGCATATTTATCTTTTGTGTTTTTGATTAAAAACTATAGTAATAAAATTGCGTTCAGGAGCCGCACTCATAAAGCGCGATCAACCAAGGATTAACCAATGATTGGGATGGACGTCTTTTTTTTTCATGGACAAGAAGAGAATTTGATTTTGCATTGGCTCACATTATAAAAGTTAAATTGATAAAAGACTTAATTCCTCTTAATAATGATTAATAATTTACATTAAAACATAATCACACATACAGAGGAATTAAATGTTTTATCAATTAAATTAATAATGTGAACCAATGGAAAATCGAAATAATATTCGTTTTTTTTATTTTATTTTTTTATTTCGAAATTAAAAATTAACAATATCATGTATTTAACTTTTTTGAAATATGCTCAAAATTTGACAATTATTTATATAAAAAATACTTTAGTTAAAACAGTATATATACTTTTCAAGTCATAAAACATGACAAAAAGTCAAAAAACGCGTTTAAAGTCAGTTTTTATTAGCTTTTATATCCGATTTTCTTCTTGTCCATGAAAACAAGACGTCCATACCTAATTTTTGGTTATTTTTTGGTTAATTGGGCTTTGTGAGTGCGGCTACCGAATCTAAAAAAATTACATTTTTATAAATTACATAAATTCCACAGTTATATATGTATTTTTAAATTAATAGAACAAGTAGAAATTACATTATTAATTAATTATTAATTTACAATTACACAGATCTTTATGAAATAGGCACCAAGCTGAAATGAAGGGCGTAACCGCTCCCCGCCAGGAAGAAATCAAGAATAAACGCGAGTCAAAAAAAAATTTAAAAAAAGTTGCCAGTGGTTAAGTAACCAATTGTTATTTAGTTTCGTCACATGTTTCTTTGCACGTGATATTTTCTCGGAAGAAATAGTGGTTACTTCAACACCCCGATATATCACCCTGATGAAATTAATGTTTAGTGTACGTCTAGGCACTTACTTAGCCTAGTCTTACACTAAAATTATAAATTATAAAGCCCAGCCCTTTTAGATTCTGTTGTAGATTTCGTCTTTTCGCGTCTGGACTCTTATTTAATAAAAAGGGATTGAATTACATCTGAAAAAAATCTCACAGGTGATTTTAAAATCACGAAATCGCCACTTTTTATATCATATTTATATTGTTGTTTATTTGATACTTGCCACAACAGATGTAAAAAAGTGAAAGATTCTGTACTTGTCAACAAAAGGTTTTCCATTTGGAATTCCAAATAGCATTTTTTAATTTTAAAAATTGACAATTTTCGCTGAAATATTGGTAAACTATCGATTGCAGTTAAAGAAATTTTAGGGTTTTTGTGTAAAATTCTATCTTGTAAAGTTTAAATGGCTATAGGGCCATTTAAATTTCATGGGTTTTTTTAAAGCTCCTTAAATTAGATATTTAACTTTAGTTAACATATTTAACTTTAGAATATGCCTTTTAAACTTATTATTTTTATTAAGTTTTAAAAAAAATAATGAACAAAAAATGTTCTGTTAACCAAAAAAAGTTTTGTAACACTAAAATTTAATACATGAAGCCGCTAAAATTCATGAATAATTATTACAACATAATTATTAATATAATTATGTTGTATTTCATGTTCAAAAAATGCAACTTAATTGTGAACAAACTTTTTTTCGCGGTAGGATCACTGACTAAAAATTGATTTGCTAGGTAGGATTTTATATAATTTTTTTATTCTTTGTGAAATTAAAAAATAGGACGGAGCTCCGGTAGCACTTCGAAGCTTCGTAAAACGATTTCCGCTCTATGTTACCGCAGAAAAATTTCAAAACACTCATAAAAAAGCAAGTTTTAAAAAGAGTATATTTTCCCAACAAAAACCTATTTTGAAATAGTGAGATTATCACAGCAGACTAAAGGTTTAGCTTTCATCCAAAGATTTTTGTACGAATTGGTATTTTAGAAAATAATTGCAAAGTGCAAGCACATAAGTAAATGCATAATTTAAATAAGCTGTTTCGACATATATCGTAATTTTCATTTAAGCTCCATTATCCATTACGTATCGTCCGTCACCCGTTCGACCACTATTTTTGATTCGGACTACGTTTCTGTTGAAAATAAGTACCACCTTTTTGAACGATATTTTATAGTATCGCAAAAATACATAACAAAGAATGTATCTCTGTGTATTAAATTTCTTCCCTTTCCGTGCATCGCTTTGAATGAAATTTAATTTTAATTTTGTTGGGAAAATATACTTTTTTTAAAATTTGTTTTTTTATGAATATTTTGAAATTTTTCTGCGGTAACATAAAAAACTGATAAAATGCTTATAAAAACTGATAAAATGAAAAATCTAAAGTTTTTTTTACAAATAATTTTAAGCTAACTTTTAGAGGTATCGTGGAATTAGGTCCCCGTTAATTACCAGTGGAGTTAGATCCCCGTTCTTCGAGTGGAGTTAGGTCCCCGCCCTTCACAATAATTCCAAATGCTTTTTACATTCATAAATTAAGAATATTGTGTGATATAATATTGAGTGCAAGCACTTTTATGAAATCAATATTTAAGAACTATTCATTATATAAGGCAATCTTTCAGAAAACGTCAAAAAATTAAAATTAGGGAAACAAAATTTACTTTTAAATTTGCTTTTAAATTTACGTTTAGATACCTTTAAATTATAAATTACTTTTTATTGGAATGTTAAGAAAGCCGACCACGATAAATCACTTGTGTGTTAAAAAATGAGAAAAAAATAATTTATTATTTCTTTGGTTTAAAAAGCTTTAAAAAATCGTAAAAATACTCGTAGAACAGGAAAAGAGGGCCTTTTTACCCGGAAGGTGGTTGATGTGAGTGACAAAAAAGACAGAAAAAATGTTGGTGAAATCTATTTAGTCGGTTGTGGACGTTTTTGGTACCGAAAGAAATCACATACAGCTTGTAAAATTCAATCAATAAAAAATATGGGAACCATTATATTAAAACCGTTGCATAAAAAGTACTTAATGTTTGTTTTGTTAAGTACTTAATACAAGTAGTTAACAAAACTGTAGAATAAAAATTGACTACGTAGACACAGTTGTCAAACTCGATATTTAAGTCTTCAAAAATATTTGTATGAAGATAATTATCGTAAATTAGGTACAGATTATTTAGAACCACAAGCAGTGAACTTGGAGCCATCGAAAATTTTTGGAAACATGGAGCCACGAGCAATGGGAACTTGTAGCCTTTAAGAATAAACTGATTTGGGGTTAGATTTAGGTTTCGCTTTGGGTTATAGGTAAACGTTTTAACAGTTCCTAGCTTACGGCTTTAAGTTTCCTACCTACGGCTCCAAGTTTCCTATATTTGGCTTCAAGTTCCAGCTCTAAATTCCCAAGGCTCCATCGACCCGAAATCGTAAATTACCTGGTTGACCTCGTAAATCTACATAAAGACACATAAGCATTAATTAAAATTGTGCGGTTGTGAAGGTTTGAAAAAAAATTGGAGTTTAGATTTTTTTAATTCCTGCCTTTTCACAAATTATACCTCATTAGTGAACTTTTGCCATTGAAACATTTGCATTTTTGTTCTAAATTGGTTATTTTGATAAAAAAAAATGGTTAAAACAAGGTATTTAATAATCTTTAATATTGAACCATTTTTCCTTAAAAATTTAAATGTAATTCTGCAAGCATCGAGGGCAGCTAGGTTTAATTTGCCTATAGAGAACCAATTAAAAATTGACCTTTATGACGTTATTTTTTATTACGATTATTAGACTGCAGAACTTTTCTTAAATGTGGCCATTTGAAAAATATATACGAAAATTAAGTCAATTTTAATACGTTAAAAAACTGGCATTTCTTACTGAAACCTGACACCCATTACTTTTTTTACATAGCAATATCATAGTGATTTTAGCCGTAGCCATAACCGAGGATTTTTTGAGTTATATATTTTTGCTGTTGCCGAGTTGCTGAGTTATATATTTTTGCTGTTTTTGAGTTATATATTTTTTTATAATAAAATTAATTATCCAAATTCCAACAAATTTACTATTGAAAGAACAACATATCACAAACAGTGCCAACTGCTTTGGCACAATATTTGTTTTTAAGCACATAGTTGGTTATGCTTATAGTTTAAACAGGTGTTTATTATTATTTTTTTGATGATGATTTAGCGAATTAGAATTTTTCACACCAAATCTTGAAATCACATACTGAAAAAATTGTCAAATATATAATCAATCGATTTTTCTAGTATTAGGAATTTAGTTTTATTATTCTGCGATTTCATAAAAATTTTTTGTTTTTTGGTGGTATGGGTGACGAAGCACCACATTTTTAAGTCTAGTTTTAAATTAGTTTAAAGAAATCCTACCGTTTATTCAAGCTCCCGATCTCTGGTGATTTAGGAGAGCTTCCGAGCTCCGCCGCTTAAATAACCGATTTCAAATTATAGCTTAAAATATGTTTTTATCTGAATTTTAGGAGTATTTTTTTATTTTTTTAATATGTTATGAAAAAAGTTCCTTTGATAATCACTGCTTAATTATATTTAATTAGGTCTTACAGTTTTTTACATGATTTTGTTAAAATCATTTTTTAAAAATGCTGTTCAATATATGATTGAATGCACGTTAATTAAAACAACTTGATAACTAAAATTAATTTTACTTAAAAAAGTGTAGTTTATATTATAAGTTACAAGAGTAATTTAACACTGATCACTACATTTTCCCAACCATTATAGACAAAATTAACTGTTGTAAAAGCCAGAACGAAAAAAGACAACAACGAAAAACGCACAATTTTATGTTTAATCAACGTTAAAACGGAAACTATTATTTAAATGATTGTTTTGGCTTGAAAAATTAAGACATTTTACGCTGTTGTTATCAATATATTCTTGCTAATAAAAAGCGGAATGCAATTATACAAAACTTATCAGGAAGTGTATTGACAATATAAATATTGTTCTTAAAATTATGAAAAAAAAATCATTTGCACATTATTACAAAACTCTTTGCACAAAATTGTCACTGCCAAGGCCTAGGTTGCACAAGTTTACATGACTAAAACACTGAAACATTCACTTTTTGACCGATAACTTTTTACTCTGTTAATTCAAAAATCTGTAAAATTTTTGGTATATATTTTATATATTAAAAACGAAGAAAGGAATAGTGGAACGAAAAAAAACTTACTTTAAAGCTACCTTACTTAATTTGGAACTTAGTAAGATAGTTAAGTTGTTAGTTTTTTAAACTTTATTCGTCCAAATTAAAAGTACATATATCATGGAAAGTTACCGGTTTTGTTTCTAAATTATATCCGGCTAAACAAAAAATAGCAAGGCATCTTAAATTACAGGGAATACTGTATGTTTGACAAAAATAATAATAATTAAGATGCAATTTCACAATAATGCTATTAATTTACTTAAACCACTATTGCTAAATTGAGTTTATTTTTTATTATATTCTAGGATCTAAAAATCGCATTTTATGCTTTATTTCTATTAATTTAGATGTGGCATACACATATGAAAGGCTTGTAAGGAAGAGATCATAACTTAGGTATAAATTAAAATAAATACAAATAAGCATATTTATATATCTGTTAATGTAACTTTTTCTTTATCCATTTCATCCCGTCAAAGTTTTCACGCGTGTTGCAGCTGCTCCCTGATGCCAAAGTGTGTTGTGGACGACTCTAAGACGCTTAGATATTGTATATTTACAGTCCCTGAGAGGGAATTGAGAGTATCTGAAAATCAATAATTCCTATGAAGCTATTTTTTATCCCAATCCATTTTATTCCAAGAATGTAAATTCTGCAATTCTGCTGTGGAGAAGTATGAGGAAATATTTATCTGCGACAGTATAACCGCTTTTGAATTTAGAGGGAACACGTGCGTGCGCGCAAATGTTACCGTTTCACATTCATGGAATAGAGTGGATTTACTGATAACCGCATATTTTATTACAAGATTTTATACAAATAAAATCTAGGAAGGTGTTTTTTTAGAGCGTGGCTTGCAGATTAACTGTCCAATTAAGGCCGACGTAAAATTACATAAAGCAATAGACTTACTTCATTCTGTCACGCGATGTGAAATTTTAATTATTATGTACAGCTTTAATTCATCGGTAAAAACATTATTTATTTAATAATCGATATAAAAACAAGTTCATTCTAAACTGTATGCAGTTATATGCACTGCCAATAAATTTCAAATTTTGTTCTTTAGTAAAAAAAGCAAAAAAAATAATAATTTATATTAAAAAAATTTATTTTATTTATTTTATTTTATTTTTTTAAATTTTATTTTATTATATTTTACTTTCTATTATATACTGTATGAAATAAACCAATAAATAAATAATAAAAAAAGCTTATCTTATATAAATTTTTTTACATCAGTGAAAATAATCCATACTTACATGCATATAGTAGTATATGGGTGCACAGCACTGAAGGTTATGATTATGCTTTTTTCGCCTTCTTGGCACCTTTCTTCTTTGGTGCACCGCGCTAAAAAATTAAAATAACTATATAAGTATATATATATATATATATATATATATATATATATATATATATATATATATATATATATATATATAAGTATATATATATATATATATATAAAGTTATATATATATAAAGTATCGCCTTATAAAAAGATATAACATAAGGTAACTGATTTAAATTCGGCTGTTATTTTTTCCACGGGCTAAGTTATGAAATAAATTACATACGAGATCGTCATGCCATCTATCTTTCCATAAGCAAATCATTTGATAACTTTGTGCAAAAATAACAGTAGGTGGTAAAAATTAAGGCTACCGAATTTAAGTCAGTTACCCCACAACCTAATTTATTAGACCGTGAAATCCAGGTACTTAACTATTATATCATAATCTAAGATTTTTGATTTTTTAAATGGAATTTTGTTCGCATTTAATCAGCCTTTTATTATAAAATATACTTTTAAATCAAAATATTTTGAGAAAAACCGTTTATTTATATCAATCATATATTTTTCTTTGCGTTTTTATTTATTATATTGAACGTTATTTATCCTACATACATATAAAGGTTCGCAGTTTTTAAAACCACTTCGCATAACCAAAATGAAATTTTCTTCGCATCAAATTAAAAAACTGAAAATATTTTCCCATTATTATTATTAATAATTAACATTTAAAAAATTTGCAGGAATTTCCGGGCAAATCTAATAATATCACACGAAGTATAAGTTTGTTTTAAAATAGTTTTTACATTGATTAAACCATCAACCAAAAATCTGGTCGTCCCATAAATAAAATCATTTAAAATTTAAAAATTACTTGAATTTAAAACATAAGTTATTGTAATTTCACATCAGTTACACTAGGGTGTATGCACAGTTTCTCAGCTTTAACACGTTAAAATAATTTTATCTTACCTTTTTAGCGGGGGATTTCTTCTTGCTGACTCCGGCCTTTTTGGCTTTGGGAGCTTTGGGTCTTCCGGCTTTCTTCGCAGCTTTTTTGGCAGCCATGTTTTTGATAAAGTTGAGTACCTGAGAGCTGAGAGACAAGAGTTAAAGCACTTGTGACTTGCACAAAAATGAAAGAGCCTAAATAGGGTATATAAATAATAATAAAACATTATTAATAAATTTTTGTAGCGCGGTACATAATAAATTTCAGGAAAATTATATCTTTTTAAAATATAAAAAACACGGTAGACAAAAATTTATAATTTTTATGAAGTAAATTTTGTGTTGCGAGGCCTTAGAAGTAAGAAAACATTGATCAAATAAATGATACAGAGTTTTTTATATCAGCAAATACCAGGTATTGAAAATTTAAAATGCTTAATAACAAAAGTTCCTTGAAAATCATATGAAAAATATTTTTTTTAACATATGCGAACGAAAATGCTGCAGTAAAATTTCTGAAAATTCGTTTTTATACTTATCAACTAGCAAAGTACGAAGCAAAAACGTTCTACGGTCCGCTTAAATAGGTTAGCTTGCGTAGCTGAAATGCGCTAACTTTTGTTAAATTTATCGAAGAAATAAGTTGCCGTTTTTGCTCAATATTGGGGGAGATAAATTAAGTTATTTATTTCCAGAAATTGTTTATCTGCCAAATAAAGAAATTTAAAGTCCAAAAGTAATTTCTTCAGGCTAGTTTAGTTCATTTATCGGTTGTTCAAAAAAATTACTGAGTAACAAACAAACAGACAGACAACTCAATTATATTACTAAACAATCTAATAAAGTCATATCCAAAAATAGATACACAAATTTTTAATAAACTAAACATAATAAAAAAAAAGAGTTTGAATGGTCACTGAGAAATTACTAATTTATTAGGACGGTATTTAAATAAAATTATAGCAAGTTTAGAAACAAACAAAATTTAAAAATTAAATTTAAAATTTGGTTTGATAATAATAAAAGATTTTAGGAAGCTTGTCTCAATAAAAAAATTTTTTTAAACAAATATAAAAAAACTGTCTTTGGTCATGATAAAAAAGATCTTTTAAGCCAGAAAATGTCAGAATACAGTAAACAAATATTAATTATCTGGTGGAGTTTTACCGTACACTTCACATTTTGGAAGCATTTGGTAATGATTTTTTCTCAACAATTGTCGCCTACATTTTTTTATCTTTTTTTACTTTTGCCATCAATTTTTTCGTAAAATACCTACCGTTCTTAGGTTGAAAAATTTCGGAAAATACTACTATATTTAAGTGCGAGCGAGGTAACTGGGAATAATAACGACAACTAAAATATATTTCCAGTTTACAACCGGCTGACTCTTTAGTTTTGTTGTCGGTTAACGCGCTCGTTCTTACTTATACTCTACGCCGCCTCTGTGTATCGCCCGATATATTACTACTATCACGTTTGAATAGTTCTATTGAAAAACTGGGGCAGCGGAACGCTACGGGCGCACTATTATAAAATTAAAAAAAAATTGGCAGCGAGCCAAATATGACGGCGTGCTTCATTTCAACCAATCAACGGAATGCAAATAAAAGAAGGAAGGGAATGAGTGCACGGCGTCGGTTTTAAAAAATCAAACGCGAAATTATGTATGAAAAACTTGTCTCGTCTACCGAAAAAAAAATATATTTAATAACTGGTGTTTAGGATTTTAAAACAGAATTCCAGTTCTATCGGCTATACTTAACAACTGATATTTAATTATAAAAACAATAAATTTATTATTTAAAGAACAGATTGTGGAATTTTCAAACACTAAATATATTTGAACGAATTTTTACAAATATTCACGGCGCCAAAAGAAAAAAACAACTGCGTTTTGAGCGAAAAAAGTGGTTTAAAAAGCGGTGTACAGTGTTGGGTTATAAAAATTAAAATTAAAAAAATTTTGGACGCTGAACTATATTCGAAGCATTTTTTGGCACGGTGCCAAATAATTTGGCACGGTGCCAAAAAAACTGCGCTGAAACGGAAGAAACGGGTAGCAAAGATCTGTACAGCAAAGTCGTAAAACTTATTCGGCTGATTTGAACAAAACGGCCGCGCACGCTGTTTAAAATGCAGTAAAATCCCAGGAAACTTTCTATTAACTCCGCGAAATAACAGCGGCAAAACAGCTGTTTCGCTGGATTTTTCATGTGGGAGGGAGAAGTGCAGGCAGCGGGATAGAGGAGGGGAGAGAGGGAGAGAGAGAGATAGAAGAGTGAAAGAGAAAGAGTGAGCGGGCTTTTAAACGACGCGAGCCGAGCGGCCGATACTAACCGACCGGGCTTGGAATTGCGCTGAACAGCTAAATAGCGCCTATCCAGTCAGCTATTACACTACAAAAACCGCACACTACGGACGAGTATTGAAAAACAGGGGAGAAAAATCGATGGGAACGTAGTAGGACTATAGCCAAGAAATTTATCCTCAACACTCCGCTTAGCCGCTAATACTCGCCAGCTCGATCGAGTGTGGAGATACACGGGTAGGGAGGAAGGGTGGTGGGGGAACATAGGGCATATCCAAACCGATATCTATGTGTTCATATGCGCGGCCGCCCCGGGAAAACTGGAAGTACGGGCGTAATATTCGCGAAACAGAAAAATATCGAAAAATCAATTTTGTCCCGCTCCGAGCGAAGCGCGTTTATTATCGCGAGGAAACCACACACACCCGACCGCACGTATTTAGGCGAGGAGGACAAAGACTTGGAGAGGCCCTTCCCACAGCCCCCACCAGATATAATGGCGTATATTCATAGTACTACAGCCCTCTACTGCTACTAGCGAGCGAGGAGGGGGGGGGGAAATGGGCACATATCAAATAACCAATCAGAAAAAGCAAGCCGCGTACAGTGTAATTTCCCATTCACTTATTACGTTATTTTTGAAACGGTCGATATTCAACCACATCAAACTTTCGAATCCAGTGTAAGGCAAGAATTATCTACCGAAGAATTTTACTCTTTGATTCTGGGTTCTAGTTGACGGCTAATTTTTGTACCTCGCACTAGTACAAAATTCGCCGAAAAAAAAACAAAAAATATACTTTGTGGACGGCGGCGGTGGAAGGGACGCGCTAGCGGCCAATAATCCCGCGGATGGCCAGTACGACCTGTCACGAGACCGACTAAACACGGGCGAGTTGCCAAGCCCCGGCTCTGTGGCTAGAGAATGGTCGTCCTTTTTTGCTAGCCGGTCCAAAAACGACATAAACAAACCGCGGGAACAATAATAAAATACTAGGCTGGTAGGTACTATTCGGTTTTACTCAGGCACACGTATGCGTCTTTATCTCCAGCAGCTTTTCGATATACTCGACGCAGTGTGTTCTATTTAAACAAGCACGATAGTTTTCATATGATGATTTTAAATTCCTGTATAAGTGGCAATTTATAAGCCAACAAACACCAAGTGTCTATAAGAGTGCTAAAAAAGATTTATTTGCATTTCATTTACTAGAATATTAAATATATGTTATTTTAGTAAATGAAATGCAAATAAATCTTTTTTAGCACTCTTATAGACAATAACCGAGTATACCAAGGTTTCAACAAAGTGCAAATATAAAATACTCACGATAACTGCTTGTTCTGCAATAAATTTTAATAATTTAATAAACATTCATAACAAAACTTTTTACTAATCCCGTCTTTGTTCGTTTTTTTTTTATTTATTAAAATAAAAATTCCACAAAACGTATTTTTAGCATAAAAGAAAATTGTATTATAATGATTAATTAGGATGATTTTATATTTTAGTATCAAAACAAAATCACCTAGTTGAACGTTAGGATAAAATATTGCGCATTTTTCAACTTTACATCAGATTTAAAACTTTTTTTTTCAGAAAAAACCACTTTTTAACGAACGCGTCAGTATAATTGTATGTTTTTTGCAGGCAGTTTTTCTCAACGGTCGCATGATTTATGATATATATGGTTAGCTTTTGATAATATAATATAGTATACGTTTACCATAGAAATAAATAGCTTAGCCTTTATTGCGGTTGAACTTTTTCAATCATGGCTTTTCCGGAAAAAAATCAATACAATGATAACGTAGTAAAAAGACGCGGCTATGACTCTTGACGGTTGTTGGGGACTGGGATTCCTCGGATTTTCCACGAAAACATCGGGCGACCGAACACCCCCCCCCCCCTCCTCAGCCGACCGTCCAGACGTCCAGACAGACAATCACCTTTACCAGGTCACCGCCCACCCTTTTTGCTACCCATCCCTTTCACATATAAAAGAACCCTTTGGCTTTAGGTTGACTCTCCCCTTTATATTATACACTTTATTGCTGCAGTATTTTGAGGTGTGTTTTTATGATAATCGTTTTACCTAATCAAAGAATTTTTCTCAAGCAACAAGAATAACAATTTTGCCTTTAAGAGCGAAAACGCATAAGTAATTAAACAAATATAAATAAAAGAACTTCTTAATCATAAATTATTTGCATTCGATTTATTTTTAGAACAAGCACCTGTGAGTGTTTGCTTTGCAATCAGAAATTAAAACAACATGGCTGTTTTCTTGATAAAGTAAGGAAACATTTTAATTTTACGCCAGTCCGTATGTAAACTTTATATACCAAATCTTTTCCAGCGACATATAAAATAGTTTAATTTACCTGATTTGATTGGCGAGATACAATAATAGTCTATGTTTTCGGCAATCGCAAATTTTGAAACTTTTCCATATAACACAAAATAAACTTATGAACAATGCATAGTTTAACTGAAACTGAACACATAATATTTTAGAAAAAATGTACACTCAAAATTTTTGAAGTGTTTCCCATTCAAAGTAAAAAATGCATTATATATCTATTTCGGGTCAAAATTGATAAGACTTAAATTGTAAGTTTTGTACAAGTATGTAAGTTTAAAATAAATTAACCCTTTTGTTGCTATTTTCCTTATAGGTCGTTCATAGTATTTTTGTGCACACTTTAAGATTTTCCAAATTTCAGCTGCTAAAATGACATTTGCGCATTTGTCCGTGATTATTTTTTGTTCTTTCTTACCACCGTATTTCCGCCTGCCTCAATTTCACTTCCTCAATTTAGACAGACACAAAGAGTGGGACGACCTTGATATGTGGATTGCCAAAAAATTTTAACCCTCTAAAATTAGCTTGAATTTGTCCTTTTGTCAATTAATTGCTACTGTTTGCAGAAAATATTCTAAAACATAGAATACGATTGCTGAACATGCGATCCCACAGTTTCAACTCATGTTAAAGGCCTTTTATTTAATGAGGTGTGAGCATGTGTGCATAATTATTTAACATATTAATTTGCTTTGCAGAATATTCATGAACGAATTCCCACTTCAAATTTTTATAAATTATCTTTAAATACAACGTGGCGTTTGTGTTGTTGATTTTCTGGTATAAAAATTTTATTTTTTAAAAAAGCAATTAAAAATTGTTGTCAAGGCAAAACAAAATATTTACAAATTCCACAATCGTACTATCTAAAAAAAAATTTGATTGACATTTTTGCTGTTTATTTTTTTAATAATTTTTTTTTTAATTTTTGTTCAAAACGAAAAATAAAAAAGTAGGGAAATACAATTTCGGAAATTAGTTGCGAATTTTTTCCCGTTGTTTACACTATTTACTGAAACGTCTAAAGATCAGACTAATCCTTCCTGAATAACATAATTACACCAGACAGAAGCAATGTGTCAAGTGCATTACTCATGAATTAGGTATTAGTGCGAAAAGCGAAACGATAATCTACCAAAAAAAAAAAGAAATCTTCAAAAAAGCTTAAATTGTACTGAGTTATGTGCACTATTGTTTTAAAATAGAGGTGAATTTTGTGAAAAAAATATTTGTTTTTGCATATTAATATGTTTTACTTCATTATTTTACTAAAACACCGCTGCATTTTTTGTTTAGTTTTTAGTTACATTATTTTTACATTTATAATTGACGGCGAAATTGAATATTATTTTTTTGTGCTGATATTTACAATGGCTTTATTACTACCCTATATGCTAATGCTTCTATATACTATATACGCTTTTATTTAAATGCAAGAATACACAATACAAAAAAATCAAACGCCCAGACAGAAATCTCTTGCCATAACTCGCTACTGTGCTCACTCCGTGTTTGTATTTGTAGGTTGTGCAAACAATTGTTTTTTTAATTAAATATATTAATTATGAAAAATTTTTAAAAGTATTTTTAAACAATTGATTGTTTAAATTTTTTTTTAATATTGAAAACAGCCGAGGTAGTATTTCGTTTAGTTTTGAATTAACTTTAAAATTTATTTCACAATGAAATATATCTTTTATTTTGACTTAAAAAAGTTAAATATTAATTTGGACTATTTAACAATAAAATTATGTAAAAATTTTCAGTAAAAACGGTTTAATATTAAAGATTAAATAGCATATTTTAACAATTTTTTATCAAATTGCTTAATTGTGAACAAAAACACAATTCTTAAATGGACAAAAATGACTAATTTTTGTATATTTTTTGAGAAGGCTAATTTAAAAAAGTATGCGTTGTAATTCGTTTTTTTTACAGTCATAGCCTCACGATTTTAAGTGGTCCGCTTATGTCTCCTAAACAACGCAAATATATGAGGTCAGCCAGAAATAATTTAACCATAATTGTCGTTTATTTATTTAAAAAATATAAAAATACTAAAAAATATAAAATATTGTTTTAGTATAATGTCTAAGTTGCCCGTGGGCACGCTTTTTTACCCATTTGAGTTGCTATAATACTACAAAAACTGCGGATATTCATTTCGTTAAACGCATATTTTTTTAAAATTTTATGGCAGCTATAGGATGTTTTTGCACGTGTGGTAGTTAAAATAAAAAACCTTCAGAAAATAAAAGTGAAAACTTCTAAAAATTTACTTAATAAAAATGCACAGTACCACTAAAAATGTACCACATAAACACGAAACGATATATTTTTTAAACACAATTTGGAGCCCCGATTTCGGCATTTTTAAAGGATATATTTAAAATCCCATTTATAACTTGTTATAATTACGACGTATCCCAGTTAGAACACTAAATAAGCAATATGATGAAACGATGTTAGTATTCTCTTTCCATTCGAATTCCATCATTGGATATCTCTTTATGTTTTTTGGCTTATTGAGCAGGGGCCCGTTTCATAAAATACTGGTCTTCGTAAATTACAAGTCTATCAATAACTTTTTTTATTCTGAACTATTTGCGTTGAAATTTAAAATGAAAAAAGATTATATGCCATGTGCAAACTATTTAAAATTTCATGTACGTAGCTGTTGTGTGTTTAAAGTTATTCCAGTTTTAAACTTTGGCCACTTGTAATTTTTCACAAGTTCTCAAAAGAAAAATTTACCCTACTCCGAGTAGGGTAAAATTTACTTTACGATTTCACTTGATTTTTTTACAAGTTTGTAAAAAAACTTGAATACAAGTGAAAATACAAGTGAAAAATACAAGTAAAAAATACAAGTAAAAATACCATTGTAAATTTGAATTTTTTTTTTTGTTGGTTTGTGGAGGTATATTAAAAAATCTATATATGAAAAAATATAAAAAATCTATATAAAACTTAAATATATTATTATTTATATTACGAATATTAAATTATATATTAAAAAATCTATATAAAAACACATATAAAAACATCTTTTTATTTGTTTAAAAATTTACAAGTCAGTAATTTTAAAAACTTGTATTTTTCTCCATTTTACAAACTTGTAAAATTTACCAGTATTTTATGAAACAGGCCCCAGAAGTTGAAACAATTTATTTACGAATGTGAGACTTTAGAGCGGTGCAAAAATTTATTTGTTATTTTAAAACTATTTTTTTTTTAATTCTGGATAATGCAAAAGTTAGACTTATTTTTAATACTAAGGAATTCGATGCTTTTTGAAAGGTCACATTTTCACACAAAGCAAGAACTGTTCGAATTCATACGGTTCTGAAAACCATGAATTGTTGAATCGGTGGTTAAAGCCGTTCTTTACCTACATCCGACACAACTTTTTTGTTATAACCTACTATGCTCTATGTTTAATCAGTTAAGGCTAAATGGTTGAGTTTGAATTTACGCTTTTAAGCGCTGCAGTAAAGTGTTTGAAGCGTTGAATTGTGCAGTACATACACAAACACCGAATTTTTTTTTAAAAACTCAACTCAAAACCAGAATTTTTTTTAAATTTATATGCTTATTTTTTTATTTGTATTTTTATTAATATAGCAGTAAGTAGTGATTATTCTCAGGGGAATACATTGGTGCTCGTAAAAATTGTTTAATTAAGTAAACGCAGTTTTAAAATAAAAAAATAACTAGAAAAAGCAAAACAAAATAATAGTTACTGATAAAACATGCATGCTCTGGTTTTTAAGCTCGGTGTAATACACGGCAAAAGTTTCACGAACAAAACAAATTATAAAAATAACTCGGGGTTTAAGTCAAGTTATCATCACACGTCTTACCTCATTTTAATTAAAAACAAAATTTATAACACTAAATACACGTAGACCTAAATTTTAAATGTTTTGAACAAACTCGTCTAAAAGTGATTTTTCAACACTGTTTGTATTTTAGCTGTGTTTCTGTTTAAAATATATGAAATTTTTGTTTTAATAACAACAATCCGAAGTGTCTAAAACTTGGCAAATTGAATAGAATAGTAGTTGTGCTCTGTTGATAACCTCTGCGTTAAATTTTACAATTTAATTTTTTTACATTTTTGACTTGATTTTGAGGTTTTGATTTAGACCTGCTTATGAATGGGAGTTTAGCTTATAAATTGGACTTTCTTAATTTTGGGAATTTTTATAAATTGTTGGGACTGCAATTTGACTTAGCTAATTTGACAGGAGTGACGGAAATGGCTACTTAAAGTAGTAAAAGGCGGCGGCAATTAGAGATAGTTCAAACCGGAGTGACAAGTGACAAGTGGCAACATCTTCTGCTCGTGTTTACACGATTCCACAGTGACTTTTCGCTGCGGTGCGAAGGCGTTTTCACTTGTCACTCCGGTGTGAACCAGGCCTAAGAGTTTCTATAAAAACAGTAGTGTAAACTGTATGAGTCGGCTAACCTATGACACTGTACGCCGATTTTGGTGTAAAAAGTTTTTATGTGGCAATTATTTTTGTTTTTATGTTTTATGTTAGTTTTTATGTGTCGATTTCCACAATTGCCGAACGTACTCAGTGTTTGCAAAGTTATTAAAAAGCAAAAGATTGTTGCAACGGTAATTTTAAAAGACGTAAATTATACCCAATAAATAAGATATTATTTGAGTATACGCAGATCAAAGGACCGTCTTTGTTGGGTCGCATTGAAACCGCAAACAAAGAGCAGTCAATAACTGAATACGCAAAATGGGACATGTTAAATTATGTAACTGATACAAATATGAACCTATGCATACACCTTAACCGTGTCCATATCACCGTGTAAAAATAACCTATAAATAAATTTAATTTTGTTGTTGACAGTAAAATTTGATATGAAAGATCAAGAATTGATCTTATATATTATAACCTTGTTTAAGTTTCCTCATGATGGAATAATTTTCAGTAATTGTCAGTTTTAGGGAGGTTTCGAATTTTTTTACGACGCGACCTGGCTTGGGATTGGCGCATAATTATTTGACGGCTTGGATTTTTGCCGTTCGATCTTTTAGCGTAAACAAAATCCACACAAGGGTAAATAGAAAAGAGTCAATAAAAGGAAATTTGCGCCAGAAAAAGAGCACAATTCATGTTACTGCAATCACATTATCGATCACAGTACAAATTAAACATTGTCACATAGATTTTACTTTTTGCAGCCGTAATATGGGCCAATGTTTCTTGGACTGTTTATAAAAATTATAAAAATAAGGACCTGGCATAAAACGAATTTATATTATATTTTGTTTTCGAAAATATTGTTTTAAGAAGTAATTTTTTTAAACCCTCATTTTTTTTAATTAAAGTCGTTGAAACTTAAAGGAAACTTAAAGAAAGGAGAGTCCAAAAAATTTATAGGTAAATCACACTGGAGAAACCCTCCATGGCTTTCAATATTGAATTAAATATATCAGAACAAAGCAATTAAAACTTTTGAACACTTCATTTTATCAATTATTTATTCAACATTTTAAAATAGAAAAGCCAAGTTTTATGCTAAAGTTGACTGATTCTAACGTATAGTGTTGTAAAAGGGTGGATTTTAAAATATTCTGCGTCCTTATTTTAATTTAAAAAACTAACAAAACCGCATAATTATTATTGGTTCTCTTATCTCCCCATATATATTAACGACGTCAAGTAGACAAAACTCTTCTTTGAGCCAGTTTTGACTCCTGAGCCGTCTTTATCCTAAGCAAACCTTATTCTGAAAATCAATCTCAAAATGTAAAAAAAATTGTAAATTTGAATTTTAATCTGTCTAAAATTGCTCGGCTTAAAATTACCTTGCTTCTAATGATCCGTATCAAAATAAAAAAAACTGTAACGAGTAGTTTTGTTATAAAAAGATAAGCTACAAGATAAACGAACGACAGACACATCCGAAAAAAGTTTGAAAAAAAAATTTTCGGGGGGCTATTGAAAGCAGGGGTAAGAATTTTATAAAAAAATATTGAAATTGAGAACAGAAAGTTTGACTCTCCATTTGCACCTCTAAGCAAGATCAAGCCTTAACCTTTAAATTCACCAAAAAAATATAATCATAATTTTTGTTTTGCTCTAAGTTCGTTCGGCTTTCTTGACTTTTTTCCGTCCCCAGCCATTTGGTGGTGTTGGAAATCCCACAACGCGCAGCCGTTGTATGTTGGCATAACAAGGCCTTTGCAAAATAATGTGTTTTCAAGTACCTCACTTCTTACCAAGTTTTAAGCAACTAAAAATGGGCCGTTCTTTTAAATTCTCTTCATATTTTTAAGATTTATTTTGCGAAGTTGCGAAGCGTTTTTATTAACAAAAAAATTGTTTTTTCAAGAACATTTTTTATCCTAGAGGTGTTTTTACCTCTAAAAAGATCATGTTATGTCTCTTATTTGGCTAATAGTCAAAAGGTTTAATTAAATAGACTAATATAATTTTTGTGTAAATTATGGGCTGTTATACACTAAATCACCCTTTTCTAAATTAGTCGAGAAAAAAAACATTTCAAACGTATAGATTGGGGTCACCGCAGCTTCACTAATGGGATTTTCTGTTTTGCGAACTCGAGATGTCCGAAGTGCTAAGACATTTACAGACGCAATAATAATCAGAAAGGGAGAAAAATGTAATACTTTCTATCGCAAGAGTGCAAGTTTTATACATAGCTCAAATGTTTAACGTTATGCTTCAATAATCTTATATTTTTACGCTATTTAAACCGATATCATAACAAAAGGAACACCAATCCTTTTGCAGTAAACTTGCGTTATATGATATTCATATCAAGTCGATGAATTCTATATAACAAATATTTTGCATACGTTGTCGTTTGATTTGCATGATACATGAGTTGGCGCAGCGGATTGGACGTTTAGTATTTTTTAGAGCAGAAGCGGGCCGGTGTCGCAGAATAGATCTTCCCCCCTATTTTTCTTCCCCCCGGAAGATTTATTCTGGTGCGCTCTAGAATAAATATTCTTCCCCCCGGAAGATTTATTCTGATTTAAACACCAGAATAAATCTCCCCCCTCAAAAATTTGCATAAATTCAAAACATGATACGCGAGATTTTGTTTGGGCAAAATTTAAAAGCATCATTTTTAACACAGAATGTTAAAATGTTACATTTAGAAAAAAATAGTTTGTTTTTGTAATTTTAATAAAAAATATACTTTAACTTTAACTGTTATTAATTCCAAAAACAGTTGAGCATTTACATTAATAATCAAGTATTGTTTAGTTGGTTTTCGGAGATAAAAAGAATACATTTGAATTTGTTCGTTTTTTCGAGTATATAAAAAATATGCCATAATTAAATAAACTGAATAATTTTTTAGAAAATTAATATCCCGAAATAAAGACTTTTTCTTTTAAGTTTATCAATTTTTAAGACAAAGTATAACAAAAAAAGACATGAAAAAGTGACACCAGTTTTTTCGAAGAGTATTTGAAATTGTTTACCTTTAGTTTTTGTTTTAAACATAATATATAGACAAAAATTGAAATAAGAAGAAATAAAACTTCGAATATGTGTACCCATAAGTTTTTAGTTTTTTTTTTGAATTTCAAATTCAATATGAAGACAAAAAACCTTTATATTCAGCAGTTAATTCGACATTAAGTTTTTTTTTTGGTTGTTTAGGTGAATTTTTAGGTTTTGCTTAGGCTTAGGAAGAAAGTTTTTTTTTGTCTTTAATCAGGAAGTGATTTTTTCCGAAGATATACAGAATTTATTTTTTTCTGACGCCGCCAAAATTTGCTTCGAGTTCTAACTTTTTTCATATGTTGCTATATATTTTAAACGGTTAATAATTAAAACTTAAACTTTCTGCTTGGGCTTGCACAGGGTTCCCATTTCAGCTTTATACGATCGAAATTTTTACTTTAAGTAAAACATTCAAAAGGTGTTTATTTAAAAAAGGCAGGTTTTTTTTAATACTCCGGACATCTCAAATGTTTAAATAAAATAAAATATATTTTTTAGTGTTTAGCACCAATTTTTTGATCTGAAACCTTGAGTATTTTTTAGTAGTTTTGATTACAAGAAAAAAAAAACGAAATGACGTGAAAAATAAGAAAATAAATGTTGTTTTTAATATGCAAATATACTTGTTACATTATTTATAACAAGGGGAAGATTTATTTTAGAGTGAACACCAGAATAAATCTTACCCTCTATATTAGAAATTTTATGCAAATTTTCGCTGCATGCTTCAACACAGGGTGGAATAAATATTCTGAGGGGAGAAGATTCTGTTCTGGCGTAAACCAGAATAAATCTTCCGGGGGGGAAGATCTGTAATGGGGGAAGATCTATTCTACGACACCGGCTATGGATATTCCAGATGACAGCTTATTACTCTATTCCAACACTGTTGTTGGTGTAGAGTTTCAGTCAAGGCCCTACCTCTACTAGGGGATTGCAGGGAGAAGATGTGAGTTTTTTTTATTTAATGTGATTTATTATAATCTTTTTTTAAGGTAATAATAAATCCTTTTTTAAGAAAATAATATAAAATAAATAATGTTATTGAAAATGAAACAACCAAAAAACTAAAGTAAACTAAATAATGTGATAAACAAATAGTATACAAAGATAAAAGAAATAAAGGTAAATAAACATAGACAAAAGTGTTAGTGTAAGATTACATTAGAAGAATGTTAATGGCCTATCTCACATTAAGTCCCTATAGATCTGCGTTTAGATGTAATTTTACTCCGGGAGGACTTTTTTTGACCAAAAAATTTATTATTTTTATTCTAAAATTTGAGACTTGCGCCACTATGATAATTTAAAGTATAATTTTAGTTTTTATGTTTTGGAAGAAAACAATGCGCTGCCTCCTCTTGTAGGCTAGACCGCAGTGGTCGCACGGTAAGGCCTAGGCCCCATCCTCACGTCAAGGCACTATGCATACAAGTCATAGTGAATCAGTTGCAAACTCACTTGCCAGAATTCAATCTCATTTACATAATGTTTAAAGGTGCGGAACCAAGTCAAACTTTTTGTCTCCGACTTAGATTATTTTTTGTGAAAACCTTAACCTTGACCCCAATAGTCTACAAAATTTTTTTCCTCAAAATATCTTCAGTGGTTCAGGAGATATGACCCTTAAAAATGGCGTTTTTTGACAATTTTGTATTGAAAAATTGCTTAATGGGTATTAAAATTTAAATTACAAAATATGTACTCAAAAAACAGTTATTTTTTAATTTATTTTGATACTTTGATCGTTCAGATTGGTGCAGTATTTGTCGAGATATTGCGTTTCCCGTAAAAAAAACCCGTGATTTTTTGCTAAAAATACAAAGTGACGGCAAAAAAGGTTGGGCAAATTTAATCAAATCACTGCGGTCGTTTGGTTTTTTTAGCAAAAAAATCGCGAGTTTTTTTGTACGGAAAAAGCAATATCTCAACAAATACTCTACTAATCTTAAAATCAAGGTATAAAATTAAATTAAAAAGTAGCCGCTTTCTTTATGTGCATATTTTGTAAATTTAAATTTTAATACCCATTGAGCAATCTTAAGTACAGAATAGTCAAAAAACTCTTTTGAAGAGTAATATTCCCTGAACCACTAGAGATATTTCGATGAAAAAAAATTTGTGGGCTATTGGGGGGTGGGGTAAGATTTTTACAAAAAATAATCAAAATTGAAAACAAAAAATTTGACTCGGTACCGCAGTTTTAAGGATTATGCTGGGGTAAATTGTATTTGTTTTTTTTGTTCAAGTCATGAACCAGCTCCAACTAAAAATTCTGTGACATCTGTAATAAAGACTTGCTATACACTTAAAAAAAGATTGTTTATATATAATTCAGTATAAAACCATCATCAAATCTAGTAAGAAAATAATTAGTAAAATTATTTGCACAAAATGTATGCAATAAAAATAAAAGTACACGTTAAACTGATTTTTAACAAATGCCAGGAATTAAAGTATAATTAAGTATTATCGAAGTTAAAACTTCAGTTTTAAATTTTTCTTTGCATATCAAAAAAATCTCGAAATCAAACACTAAATTTTAATAGATATCTTAGTTTTTTCAAAAACTATAAAATATTTCGTATTTTACAACGGTTGTGTGAGAAAACCAAACTAAACAATTAATTTAAGAATATTTATATATAAAGCCGAAAGTTGTATTTGATGAAAACAATTGGTATTTGCAAAAAGCTCATAAAAAATGGGTCGGCAAAATAGACAGGATTTTTTCCTGACTTTTAAAGGAATGTTTTCCTATTTTAACTTAAAAAAACTTTAGGAAAATAAAAGTATTTTTAAATTAAAATCTTGCTTTCTAACGATTACAAAAACACACAGTGTACTTTTATTCATTCCAACATCTGTGCAGAAAATTATTAATATTTTTATACAAAAATTCATAATTTATTTCTTGCCGAATCTAAATCTGCTAATATCGTTCTCAAAACTGGGGGTAACTGGGGGTGGTGTCCGTCTCCGCGGTTGTTTTTCTGGTCGAAGAATGAGAATCCGAATCGTCTGATTCCTTTTTCAGTTTCGGTGCCTTATAATTAAAATGGGGAATCGGTTTCGGATTTGGTGAATTGGCTCCTAACGCATTGTCGTCTTTGTTTTCTTTTAAGTATTCCTTGGATTTTAGAAAATATCCCCCTGTTGATTCACCACCACCGTTAACTTCTTGATTGTCTATTATTTTCATAATATTTTTCTTGGATTTGGGAGACTTAACAGATTTATTCGAAGTGTTGCTAATTGTTTTAATGTTTTTAATGTGGTTAATCTTTTTAAATTTTTTATCAGGAGTGGGTGATTTCTTTTCTAGCGGTGATTTGTCTTCACTTTTTTCACTAAAGCTGATTATTGAGTTAATCAATTAACAATCTTGTCTTTAATATATAAATTATAGCTACGAAAAATGATTTAACACTAAAGCAAGGATAAACAACGGTCCCCAATTATGGTGTACATAATATAGGAAACAAAGGAGGGGGACTTATAGTATTTAAAATTATGAATATTATATATGAATTTGAATTGGACATAAGTTTACATAAGAATTACAACATAATACCCTTATATGCACTTGTTAGAAAAAATTATGTTAATAAATTTATTTTTTATGAAATATTTGTTTGTACTTATAGTGTGCATGTGTTTAAGTTTAGACAAATTGGATCGAATGATAATACTGAAAAACTATTCTTTGGCAAGCGCGAAATTTTTTAAATTTTTTTATTTAGGTGAGCGATTTCTAAATTATTTTTTTAAAATTGATTTCAAAAATAAAAAAATGCTTCAATTATAGTCACCCAGTATTTGGGTTCAGTTTTTAAATAGTTTATATAGACGATATATTTTATAGAATTGATGCAGCGTGCATTAGTTTACATATCGTCATTACAACGGCAGAACGAGCCACAATGCGTTTAAAATAGGTGACTGCGACTCAGTTTAGATTTCAAACAGTATTTTATAAACCATAGAACCAGTCACCTGTATTTTGTATATGTTTCTGACTCAGTTTCCTGTAAGGACGACAATATTAAGCCTTTAGACACATTGCTGTAAAATATAAATTTTCTAAATAATTTAAATTAAGAAAGCTCAATAATCAACTGACACTTCTATTTTATCTTTGGTCCTTTGTGCGGCGTTATTGTGGTCTGAAATTACCCCGGGAGGTCTCAGGGACAGAGGTCGTGATGTAGTGTGAATGGAACTGACGTCTTTTAACGAATTTAGGGTCGTTAGAGCCGAACAAACTTATAGCCGCAACATGGAGCCAAAAACCGAAATCTCGGAGCCCTAGAGAAAGTTGGAAATCGCTATTCCCAAACCTAATTTCAAACAATTTATTTCTCTAAGACTAAACCTAATTCCAAACCATTTTTTTTTACTTTAGGCTGTAAGATCGGAAAATCTTCTCACAGCTTCAAGTTCCCGGCTTGAGGCTCTAAAGACCCCGTACCTTCTAAAGTTTTCGGCGGTGTTCTAGTGCTATTCGCTCTGCTTGTCACTCGCCTATTCGAACTTTGTCCCAAGGATCCAACTAAACGATTTTTAGTTTAAAATAATCGATTCTTAGTGATTAGAGTAATTGATTTTAATTCGGCCAGCCTTAATTTCGACCACCGCTTGTTATTTTGACATGCACAAAATTATCAAATGAACTGCGTATATGGCTAGATAGATAACATAATGATTTATTTTTAGCCATACGCATTTAATTTCATAATTTTGTGCATGTAAAAAACAGCAGCCGGGGGCCGAAATCAAGATTGGCCAAATAATTTGGAAGTTCTTTTTTGTGAAACCAATAATATTTTTCGACGATGTTCTATTTTTTACAAAAGATTCTGGAAGTTTTATTTACACAAACAGAAGTGCACACACCGACACAAATACAAACGGACATAACACTTACAAATTAAGAATAAGCTTATTATAATAATTTTTATTATTTAAAAATAATTTTTTTATTAGTGAGGTTCCTGACCTCCAGTATCATGCTCCGGAACTCCGACCATTTAAATCAGAGGGAGATCCAGGGGTCCGCCCCATAAATCGGCGATTTAAAATTTTTAAGCTTAAATACGTTTAAAATTAATTTAACTGCGTTTTTAAAATTATTTCTAACGTTTTAAATAAGTTTTGAAAAAATATCTTACACAAAAATTTTTACAATCTATGGTTACACTTTTTAATTATTCATAAAGTTATTAAAAAAATAGGGCGGAGCTCCAGAAGTTGCTCTGATGCTGCTAAGGCGGAGCTCTGCTCCGGAGCTCGAAGCTCCGGGAACGTCACTAGTTCTGATAAGTATTACTGCTTTTTAAGTCATGGGCTCAGCTTTAACTAATTGATTTAATAATTTTAAACGTTTGATTTTTAGAATAAGCGTAAACATTATTAAATGTATGCACACAAAAAAAAACTTAAAATTTTAAAACTTCAAAAATTAACACCGTAATATATGTAATAGGCACATCAAAAATGTTTCCATTAATAAAAAGAAATGTTGAATTTTTAAAGATGGTACATGATATGTTTTAACATTATAAGTTTAAAAATTTAATAATATACGTCTCAGTTTCTCTATCTCTAAAGATAAATTCTATCAGGGTGAAAATAGATGAGTGGTAAAGTAACCACTCGTTTTTTGAGAAAATATCACGTGCAGAGAAACACATGACGCAACTAAATAATAATTGGTTACATAATCGCTGAAAACTTTTTTTTAATTTTTCTTGCTTGCAGATTTATTGTTTATTTCTTCCTGGCGGAGAGCGGTTACGCCCTTAATTTCAGCCTGGAAGACTTTAGCTTTAGTTAGAAAATATTTATTTATTATTAACAAGTTTCAAAGCTTATAAAATAAAAAAATAAATAAAAAAAGCTGATAAGAAACTTTTTCGAACATAGAAGCTTTATTTAAAACAATTTTTCAGTAATAAACATTTACATGCTTTAAGATTTCTACATTTTCTTCTGCCAAATTTTTGACTATTTCTGCCACACAGCACAATATAATAAGTTATTGGAAGCATAAGACTGGTATAAAATATATAAGTAAAAAGACGCAGCTCAATGATTTTGCTTGCCAACGAAGAAATTAACATAATATAATAACACAATTAAAAAAGGCACCGCCCGGTAAAAAAAATAATGAAATAATAATATTAAAAAATTTTAAAAAATTTGTAAATTTTTATCGAAATTGTTTTTTACGATGACACAGGAGCGCCAGAGGTGTTTTGGAGACGCAGTGTTACGCCAACCATAACAATCAGACGTGAAAAAAGTTCGTAATTCATAATATATTTTCCTACTCTTAAAAAACCATTATTTCTTCTTTAATCAGATATAAGCATGAGTTCACTGAAAAACGCATGGAGCTGCTTTTTCTTTTTTTTAGAATAAATTTGCGATTAAGCGAAAACATGTTTGGTCTTTTCCAGATCTCTATTGACATTGCTTCTAAGACTTTGGACCCACTTTTAAAAAGTTAGATATTTGTATAAGCTCAAGTGGTTAACAGGTCGTTGGAATGGATATTACGGGTCAACTATACGCACAGTAAACCAAAATTACAGAGATAACAACACTGTAGAGACTAAGAAGCAAAGCGGCATCTATGAGCCATAAGTAAATTTATATTTGTGTGTTTGTGAGAATTTTCAATATTTATTAAAATTCTTTTCATAAAATACTTTTATTTTACTTTTTGTAAAAGCAAAATTCCATATACACAGCAATTATTCCGTGATAATTCTTACACAACTAGAAATACCGTATGAAAATTTAAATTAAATATCTTATGCCGATTTTAGTGGTATCATCTGGTTTCGGGATTTTGTAATTTTAAATAATATCTCGGAATAAATTTTTCCATTGTTAATAATTACATTTATAAAAACTAATCACAGCAACTTTTGAGCTCTGAGGAACGAAAAAATAATAGGCACGTTTACGTAATTATTGAGATTTAAGTTTTGAAAATGTGTTTAAAAATCTGTTGACTCACGTAAAAAATACTGAACGTGCTATTTATAATAATGAATGCCCATTCAACGGCGTGCAACCATGTAGCATGAAAATTAAACAACACCCTATACAAATTATTTATTATGTGAAATCATTCCATAAAACAGACCACCCTATGTATATGGTGGTTAGATGGTTTAAACATATCGTCGTGGATCACCTGGTATGTAATATTTTTATATTTACTATGCAGTTCCAGTAAAACTTCCTAAAAGAAATATGTATGCACACGCGGAACGAATAAAAATGTATTGTTAAAAAAATAAAAAAAAGATTTTATAAAACAGAAATTTTTAATTTCTTATACAAAATAAATCACAAATGCGAGTGATTTTTGTGAAAAATTAATATGATAACAACAAATTAATTAAATTAATTTTTGCTAAAAATTTTCGATTGTTTTCTATAAATAGTCAATAGAACATTGAAAGTTATCGCGATTAGCCAGGTGTAATTTTCTTATAGTGTATTTTATAGTGCACGTACAGTAATATAAGTAATAAAAACATTTTAGCTACATACGTAGCATCGATCTTTTTAAAATTTTAGTAATATGTAAAAATGCATTTTTTACTGTAAAATTTACGAAACAAAAACTTGCCTGGTAAAATTCAGCTAGGGTTTAAATAAATCGTATAATGTTAAAATCGAAAACCGATCAAATAAACCAAAAAGTTTTACGAAAAAAATTGCTAAAATGCTGAATGCTGAACTGAGAACAAAAATTTTAAAAACTCAGATTATTTGCCAAAATGTAAATAAAGTTCTTCTTATCGTATTCTAAATTGAACTTCTATATTTTTCACCGGTTTTTTAACACGTCTTTCCACTGGTTTTCCAGTTTTAGCTTCTTCGATTTTGTCCTTATAAGCTTGATCCACAATATTGTCGATGTTTTTCATAACTTTTTCTATTTCTTCTTTAGGTGTGTGTAAATTAACACAAGTCTGTCTAAAATCATATAGTAACTAATTTTAAATTCATTGTAGAACAAACATGATTGTAGTTTCATTTTGGCGAAACAGTGTTTAAATTAGTCTAGTTTACTATTTATATGAAAAAATATGCAATATATAATTTTATACGTAATAATTGTAAATAATAAAAATAATATAAAATATGTAATTTTATTTGTGAATATAATATTAAACAATCAAAATCATAGGTGGTGTGGGAGAGCTTCGGGATGATTGAGCCCTGCGGCACCGCGGTGCGAGAAAAAAATCAAACTCACAACAATCTCTTTGACATCACGAAATTGCCACTTTTTTAGATTTATAGTTGTTTTACACCAAAAATTTTAATCTTCTTAATTTAGTATTAGCTTGAATTTATAATATGAATGCAATAATAGAGGAACTATACTTGGGTTGTGTAGTGGTTGACCGAATACAAAAATTGGGTTTCCTATGACGACGAATTACCAATACTATCTACCACTAAAGTCCACAAAGATCCACATTTGTACGACTACTACACACCTTTTTCTATCTACACTCGAGTCAAGTGCTTTGCAATAACCCATGTTTTTATAAAAAAATATCGGTATACGCGTTTAACCAATCAACAAAAATCCATAAAGGATTTTTTCTATAGGAACTGTTCCCTGCGCTTTTAAACCTTTTTTTCGCGCAGCGGTGAGCAGTAAAACCGCGCAGTTTCACAGTACGCGACATTTTGTGATAAAATGCTAACGTCAAGACGCTCACGGAATTTCATCGATTTACAAGTTTTAGATCAATAAACTTGACTAGTGTAACAATAAATATCTGGCATTAAGCATTAAGCAGGATACGCAAGGCCGATGTTACTGTTGTTGTTGTTGTTCATGGCCTGGGCATCAAGTGATGGCCTTAAGGAACCTGACCGCATTCACTGGTGTTTCTCATAGATCTTTCCAGAGCACAAAGTTTTCCTGTTTGTGCCTGACTGCATCTATTTTTTCTGCCGATGTTACTCAGCACAAACTGCGCAACAAAATACTACATATAACAATATTAACAAAGCAATATTATCACAATGCAGCGTATCTTAGTCGGGACTCGATCCAGGTACATTCAGTATGAAAGCCGTAAGATCTGTCACGGCGCCACAACCTCGACAATCTACCTCGACATAGACTTATTTATAAGCCAATAATAATCATCCCATAGTGCAATTTTGTTACTATGTTCGCTGAACAAATAATAGAAATAGTATTATAAGACTCACTGGATAATATCTTCTAGCATTATGTCCTTTCCATTTATAGTAACCTTTGTATTTCCGACATCTTTTAATTTGTCTTGACACGCATTATGAAGTTTTTTCAAGACCTAAATAAAAAAATATAAAAATTAATCAAATGGATAAAAAGTTTTCCAAAGAAAACTAGTTTAGTATGTGGAAAAGTAAAAATACTTTTTAAATAGTTTTTACTGATTTTCAAAACAAAATGTGAGGTTTATATGAGAAAAAACTTTAATATATTAAAGTTTTTTTATTTTGCATAAAACAAGATACTCAAGGCTGTTATTAACAAACAATAACTCCGCAATAACTGCTCAACCAAATACTACAAACAACAATATTAACAAACAATCAATATTTTCGCAATAACGTGTCTTAATCAGCACTCGATCTAAAAAAATTCAGTATGCAAGACATACGTTTTTGCCACTTCGCTACGAATTTCATTAAAACTTCTTAAGTCTTTAATAAAATATTTATCCACTGAAATAAAATATGAAATTTCTGAATCTTTTGTACAAAATTATTGTTTATTTTTAATATTTCTGAAATTTTTGATGTTCTTTCGTAATCCAGTATTGGAATACGATCAGATATAATAAGCGTCCGTTCCCTTTACAGGTTGAAGCTCTTGCTCAAAAAAAATCATATATCGACCAAAACGAACTATACTTCTTTAATACTCAAAAACTTTGCAGATTTGGTGCCAAAAAGTCTATATATTAGATTTAAAGTATATATGTTTACTATTAAAAATGTAATTTTATGTTGTATATTTTAGGTAATACTATAATTTGATTTGTAAGATCTCCGTTATTGTATTCATCCAGATGATGTTTCATCAAAACATTTATGCTTCTGTTTTTTGAACAATTTATAATTATGATAAGATTGCTTGTTTGGATAGGATCAATGTGATATTTTATGGATATTATGAGCAAAAATATATAAGTACCCGTTTGTTTCAAACACGCAAATAATCTACGATTAGCTCCAAAGTAGTGTCATTTCCAAAAACATTTTTAAATAATCAATTATTAACAGCAACTATTCTGTTTTTAGCGATACTGGAAAAATTGTGATAAAAAAATTTTTCGTTTGAGCTCTTATAACTTTTGAATGCGCAACAACAATCAACGGGCAAATATCTCAAATTAAGGTCCTTGAACTTTTCGCTACTTCAAAAAAAAAATCTTAAAAATTCTTTTGGGAGGTGTTAGCCCAAAACCCCCCAATTTTAGGGAAAATTTTTTTCAGTCAAATTTTTAGTTTTTATCATATAAATCCTTACGTCTTAAAATTGCTGTGCAGATTGGCCGTACTTTCCTGAGCTCAAAAATATATAATTTGCTAGGAGTAACCTACCTGGGTCGGGTACCCCGAAGGGTTAAAGTGGGTCAATTTTACGATTTTTGCAAAAATCCTTTGTATGGAAGGCAGCAAGTGCACTTATTGGCATAATACTCAAAAACTGTTTGAGCCATAGGTTTGAAACCCGGGACGATTTTTGGGAAATTTTATGCTCTAACTTTTGGTGACAGTGCCAAAACTTTTTTTATGCCATAAGGCACTGCAATGGGTTTTCTGAAACCAAAATACAGACTTCTTTGTACCCCCACAATTAGTAAGGGGTGACTTTTTTGCTTTTATTATTTATAAGCCGTGTTTATATTCGTTTAAAAGTTCTATGCGTGCTGATTAAAAACTTTAATTTCAATTTAAAATTTTTAATGATTACCGGGTTACATACCCCCAAATACCCTTGAATGTAAAAAATTGTAGTCTTGTTAATTTTTTTATTTTAAGTGTCGTATTCATACTCATATGAAAGCTCTAGACACACTGACTTCAAAATTATATGGTTTATTAATTTTTTTTCAGTGGTTATATAATTTTTGCACCCATCAATGTACCACCTAAAATTCTAAAGAGGTGATTTTATTATAATACCATCATGTTTGTACTCATATAAAAGCTCTCGACACGCGATTTCAAAAATATTATTTTTTACTCAAATCACCCAATTGTTACTATTTTTACAACCCATAACGTACCCAATTATGTGAGTATAAACACGGGGCACTTAAAACAAAAAAATTACAAAATTACCATTTTTCACATTTGGGGGTATGTAACCGAGTAACCATTAAAAATTTTAACCTAAAAATAATATTTTTGCAATCAACATGCATAGAGCTTTTAAACGAATATAAACCCGGCTTATAAATAATAAAAAAATCCTGAACTATGTCGAAAGTTGACATTTTTTGGGGTCATTGCATTGCAGTGCAGTGCAGTGCCTTAGGGCATAAAAAATTTTGGGACTGTCACCAAATGTTCACGATAATCAAAACCCTCCCATTTAAACGGAAATTGTTCAGTGTTAAAGACCTTCACCGAATTATGACTTTATAGAATCATTTTTAGCCAATTAGGACTTAGGAAAAAAATGAAGATCTTTTATTCATTGGAGATCCAATTTTTTCCTAAGCGCTAATTAGTTAAAAGTGATTCTAACAACTACTCCCACAACCATTCCCACAAAACAAAACCTTTATAACTTGATCACGAATACTATATGACGTTTTGAGGGCCCTAAAATCCTGACGTGTTAGAGCATAAAATTCATATATAAATCAATTTGCTCTCAAAAACAAACACAAATCCCCCGGGGTCTCAAGGCTGTGGCATAAACAATTTGTGAGCTTTATGCCAAAAAGGGCACTTGCTGTCCCCATACACAAAATTTTTGCGAAAATCTTAAAATTGACCCCCTTTAAACCCTCCCCCAGGGGAGTGTACCAGACCCAGACCCAGACGTAAAGTTATCAGATGTAGATCTTTATCAGACCCAGGTGGGTTTTCCCAACAAATTATATATTTTTGAGCTCAAAAAAATATGAACAATCTGCACAAAAATTTTCAGACTTAAGGATTCATATGGTAAAAAGTTAGAAATTTGGCCGAAAAAAATTGGTCCTAAATTTGAATGGTTTTGGAACTATCCCCCCAAAATTTAAAAAAAAATTTTTTTCAAGAGGTAGCCAAAAGTTCAAGGACATTAACTTATTATATTTGCATATTGATCGCGGTGCGTTCAAAAGTTATAATAGCTTAAACGAAAAATGGTTTGCAAGAAATTTTCCCAGTATCGCTAAATAAAACAGAGAATAACAAAATTTATGCATTATAGTTTGTGAAAAGTTTAACAAATTTTAGGTGATGTCAAAATAATGCGCGAAAATTTTCAATAACAGTCTAACAATGCGAAAGAAAAAGCCCTTTATTAGAATTTGTTCATTAAAAACCGCACCCCCTCCTGAATTTTTTGCACTTATCTTGCATTTTTGGACTTCTGACCAACAAAAAATTTTCGCAAAAACCTCGAAGTCCAATTTCATAATTTTAAAATCTTTCAAATTATGTTGTTTTTTTTTTCCAAACACTTTGTCAGATATAGGGTCGATAGAGCCGAGGGAACTTGGAGCCTAAAATAGAGAATTGGGAGCTGCAAGTTGGAAACTTGAAGCCGTATAAGATAAGAACTTTGAGCCAAAAGTGAAAATCGCTAAAAGGGGTACCTAAGCCTTAGTGAAACCTAAGTCTAAGCCTCAACCAGTTTTTTTCTTTTAGGGCTCCAAATTCCAATTGTTCACGACTTCAAGTTCCCAAAAAAATTCCTATGGCTCAAAGTTTCCTGTTTGTGGCTCTAAAAATCCCGTACACTTTGTCAAAATTATTTTTTATGTATTTGACGTACCGCTCCTAAAATGTCTAACATTAAAATCGTTAACGAAAGGCCAATTGATAGGTAAATAATGTCCAAAACCAACCAGGTATAATTTTCTGGATAATAATCACCATAACCTAAATTTATTATTATAATATAATTTAAATATAATAAACATATGTTAAAACTAAACGGTTTCTTGTTGTTTTTACAACAAAATATAATTGTTTACCATTTCCTTGTTAAAATCTGAAACATTCAAAGGTTTTAAAAAAATCTTATTTGTTTTTAAATGAATGTACAAAAAAGGCAATTTAAACGTCTTATTTCAAAACCAGTAAAAGGTTTTTAATAGTTTTATCATTACAGACTATTTTTTATTTTACTGGTTTTGTACTTAATGCGCATTTACACAGTAACTGAGGTTTTAAAATTTTTCATTTCAGTTTTTTTTTGTTGAGAAACTTGAAAGAACCGTAAATTGGAAACTTGGAGCCGTAAGTTAGGAATTTGGATTCGAAAGTAAAAATCGCTTGAACTGATACCAAAACTTAAGCGAATCCTAATTCTAAGCCCAAACAAATTTTTTCTTAAGGGCTCCAAGTTCCTCACTTGCGGCTCTAAGACCTCGTTCCAGTTGTTACACCTTATACAGACTTACCTATAGTAGTTAAACTAATGACTATGTAGTAAAGTGAAGTTCCATAATCCCAGCCTTCGATCGGTTTGAAATAAAAAGCTCCAATGAGAATGTAGAATAAGAAAAAGGCAACCAGGATGCAGGCAGGTAGTGGCTCATCCGGAGGCGGAGGTTTCACAGTCCACATTCCATAAACATCTTGCCTCTTGTATATTCCACACTAAAATTGTTTTTTATATTATTTTTTGCATTTATTTTGTTTTTTATTGGAAAATTTAGATGTAATTTACAACTGACGATAGATTAAGAAAATCCGAAAGCTATTGTACACGTACTCATTAAACATTTTATCATTATTATATATTGCAATTCGAAAGGGGAAATTTGAGAGTCCAGTGAAACATTATCATTTGTTAAAAAATTGTGTCAATCTGCATGGACCTTGACTGCAAAAATTTACCCGGCTGATCTCATAAATATCTATGGGGACATAAAAAATTAAAATTATGCGATTGTAAAAAATCCAGGCTTTTTACAAAATATATAAATTGATCTTTTTATTCCAAAATGATTAATTTGATTAAAAACTGTTAGAATAAAAATAAAATATATAATTTCCAGTATTAAAAAGTTTAGGTGTAAAACTTTGAATTACTTAGATTTTCAGATTTTTCAGCGCGTTTAAAATTACCACTAGCGCGCTGAAAATCAGAATCTGCTTAAATTAACACTATCTTACTATCGTGAGATAGTGTCAATCCACACAACAAGAGTTCTTCAACAGTTCTTCAACAACACCAGTTCACAACAACAGTTCAATAAAAGCTTAAGAATTGGCCATAAGAATTTTCGTTGTCACGACTGGGGCGAGCACTAAAAGTCACCAGCTAAAAACTTAATTGTAACCCAATTTTTTTTATTAGCTCGTTCAGTTTACTGAATCCTCAATTTTCTATCTTTTTCGTTAGTTTCTTTTTAAATTTTACTTGTAAGTGACCATTAAAAGTTTAATCATAGTTTTTAACCAACCTTAGTACCTTTGCCAAAAACATTAAAAATTTCCACATGATGATTGTAAAGTATTTGCTAATGTTGGCCATTGTGATGCCGAATAATGGAATTCCCACAAGACTGTAACATATAATATATATTTTTCCTGCCGTGGAATCGGGTGATATATTGCCATATCCTACAAAATTTTTTACATACTAGGGTAACTGGCTTAAATTACCATCTATTTAGCCATAGTTCATTTCATATTTTTGCGCATAGCTAAAATAACAGCCGGTGGCCGAAATTAGGGCTGACTGAATTTAACTCAGTTACCATAAAACTATATAAATGTTTTAATGTATACATAATTAAAATTATGTTTAGAATGGTTATGATAAATATTATGTTAGTATAGGGTTTTTAAAGCCTTAGGTAGGCAACTTGGAGTCTTTAAAAAAGTTTCTAAATTCAGAGCCGCGAAAAGTTTATAAAATGGATAAATATTATAAAAAATGAGTTGAATTGAATTGAACTGAATTGAATTTCCTTTATTATTACTTTTCAAACAAAATAAAGACGAGCACACAAATAATTTTATATCAATACAAATTGTGTATGTGAATAATGTATAATAAAGGGAAGGAAGACACAGAGCTTAGAGCTTGTTAACGTGTCTGTCAAATTTAGTAATGTTTTAAAAACTTATATTTTTAATTTTGCTTTTAAAAATATTTAAGGTTTTTGAGTTTACCACAGATTCAGGTAAATTATTCCAATACCTTGCTACTCTGTTAGGGTATGAATAATAAAAAGTGTCGTTTTTTGCAATTGGTATAGAAATTTTTTTGCTATTGTCATTTTTGCCCATGTAAATACCCCATTTAAAAAATTGTTAAAATTGTAATTCTCCAAGATTATTTATAATTGAATAGCATAAACTAAGATCTGTATAAATCCTTCGCTCTTCTAATGATTTCAATTTAAGGAAATCTAGTCTTTGAATATAATTAAGGTTTTGATCAATATTACATTTAGAAAACAATCGTCTTGTAAAGGTACGTTGTACCTGCTCAACGCGATCAATATCATTGCATAGGTATGGTGACCATACTGGAGTGCAATACAACAGAATTGGACGTACAAACGAGCAATATGCGGTTAACAAAGCATTTACAGTTTTAGTCTGAAAGCATCGGAAAATTGTGTTGAGCGTTTGATATGCTTTTTTAGCAATATAGCTACAATGAGCGGTTTGTTTGAGCCCATCAGAAACTAATACACCCAGATCCCTAGCTTCTTTATTTATTATTAGTGGTTGTTTATTAATCAAAATTAGCAATTTTGAATTTTTACTCCCCATGTGAACTATACAACATTTTTCAGTTGCTATTTGGAGCTGCCATTTTGCAGCCCATTTTACAAGGCTATTAACAGAAGATAACTATTAACAGTTGAGCTTACATTTAGACTAAGGTTTAAGTTTTGTTTTTTAGAAAGTTCCTTTAAATTCCAGCTCAAAGTTCTCGAAATCGTTGGTACAAATTTAAAACTTAGATACATATTATTACAAATTTAAAACGAAACTTGTTGTTCTTTTTTTTTGAAAAATTATCATGCAGGTAATCTCTTTTGAAAACCCACACCATTTTTTACACAACTTGGTGTCGGCGAGTTTTAAATTGATATCCAAGTTTAATTCAGAAATACTTTTAGAAATATCTAAAATATATTTACATTTAAAATACCAGCTCCAGCTTATATGAATTGTATTAAACAAAATGTAACCTGCACAAAACATATATATGGTATGAAAAAAAAATCTTGCATCTAATATATGATGTTTCATCATTATTTTAATCAGTTGTTTTGTTTTATATATTTTCGCTTGTTAAAAATGTTTAATACACTATTAAGAGATAATTTACATGCATTATGTTTTATCAATATTTTAAAAACTCTTTTGTTTTATAAGTTTTCGCGTCCTACCATTGTTTGAAACAGTAAAACAGATGATTTACCGATAGTTGTAATAGACTGAAAAGCGAAAAGCACACAGTTGGGATAGTGCCATTCTTCAGCACCCTCCCTAACAAATATTTCAATAATTTCAGTCTCGCCAGTCTCTGGATTGGTTTTGTTTTCATAAATGACGCTCAAAGGTTTGGTAACAATCTCAATGTGTTGAATAATCAAGGCACCGATCAATAAGTAGAGTACAACGAATACTGGAGGAACAAAAACTGCAGCCATTTTTGTTATCCGTTGAAGTAATAGCCTTTGCTTGGTGCGATCGACCAAAAATTGTTCCATGGCCGCCCTGAGTTCACTTTCTTTGGTCATTTTATCAGGTTCTGCTGGTGCTTTTTGGTTGTTTGAAGTTTTGGTGGAGCCCATTTTTAAAATTTTAACTGGGCAAGCAGTGATTTTGTGTAATCATGGGCTGCACTACTGTTAACCAGTTTATACTGCCTACGAAAACAAACAAACACATTAATAAAGTCAAAACTAAATAAAAATCGTTTTAAAATTACTTATAAAAAAGTAAAAACCCTTTGGAGCTTAACCAAATTATAGCCATGAGTATAGACAATTTTTTTATTAATTCTAACATTACATTGACCTCTTAACACATAGTGACTGCGAAAAACGTCAATTTTGTTTTAAAAATAATTTTTAAAATTGTATCGTAAAAGTTTTTGTGTATTAAACGTGAATGTTTTTTTTTAAATTGTTTAGCTTTGTAATTATCAGTAAAAAAGCAAAAAAAGCTCAAAAATTTTTTTATCACATATTTAAAACCTATTAACCAAACGAAATTGCACCATTCGATCACCTCTATAATCAAACTTCTAATTTTTATGTTCTAAGGCTGAACTGCTAAAAGGTAGAAAACTATCCAACTGCTTGTCCGAAGTTCTTATAACTTTTTTTATTCCCGTTTTCATGTTTCATTAGGCAGAAATTTTAACATCGCTACGTTGAATAATCAAAATTATGATTAATCAATAAAACTATTTTTTACGGACCAGTTTAAAATATTTGGCAATTTTAACCTACAAAGCTGTGAACTTTTTTTACGCTATCTTGAATTTCGAACTGAGACCATTTTTAGACAGACTGGTTTCTGATTTTCGGTCCTAGTTTGTTTTTGTGTTCGTTTTTACACAGACCGGTTCCTCATTTTTGATTTTCGGTCCTAGTTTGGTTACCGGAAAAATAAGCTGGTTCTAAGGTTTTTGTCACACTGGTTTTTGATCCAAATCCTGCGACTGACTGCGACCGAAAATCAGAAACCGGTCGGCATGAAAGACGGTCCCAGTTAGAAGTGAACCGGATCCAAAAGTGTTATGAAGATCAGTACAAGTGCTTTTTAAAGTTTTTTTTTTCAAATTTCGACCTACTGATATTATTGTTAAATTGTTAAATTTTTGTTAAATAAAAATTCTTACATTTTGGTAAATAGTTTACAACGAGCATTCTCAAATTTTTACTTTTTAAAATTAGTTAGTTTGAAATCTAGTTAGCCTAAAATTATAATATGGAATTTTTACAGTATTTCTTTTAAGTTTTAGTGTATTTTTGGCTTAATTTAAAATAATATGATTAAAAACGGTTTTAGTCAGTATAACATTAATTAAACTTATGCGATCGACAAAAAACACTAGGAAATGAAACGGTTATAGTTTAATATTACAATTTTAATTCGCTGCCATTTTTAAAGAATGAAGGACATCCTAAATTGGAAATACTTAACAAAACCTCGTTATTGGCAGTTAAATCTTTAGTTTAAATACTGGCAAAACGGTTGTTATAGATAACAATCACACATCAAATTAGAAATGCGCAGGCCTTTAAACTAAAGCAAAAATAAAAACCAGAATTGGAATTTTAAAAAAAAATGTAACATACAAAAGTGTTTCCACGAGTTATGTTGTGTCAAAACTTTGTACTATGCGTTTTTGAAAGAAGATTAGGTTTCTTGTTAAAAAAATATGAAATATATCATATAGCAGGTAAAAATGCCGAAACTTAAAAATATACAAATATTTTAGATCATAAATAATTTTCAAACATAAATTTATAAATCAAACTTTTTTAAGTTTAAAAAAACACGTTAATGCAGTTACATCCAATTTTAAGCGGCGAATTTTAAAGGGTTTTAAGTTAACGAAAAGCTGCATTATTGGTATAAACATCTTGAAAAATATATTTTTTTGTCTAATTAGATCAGTATTTTTTCAAAAAATGGGTACCCCAAAATAGAGCGAAACTGCGCTTGATAACTGTCAATATAGCGTGTAAATTTCTGGTTTGAAACCATCTAAATAGCTTATTTACAATTCTCAAAAAAACTTTTTTAGCAATTGGTTTAGAAGATTGAAAAATGAGTCAACTAAGAAACTAAATTCCTGGTTTTAAAATTTAAATTAAGAAACCGAAGTGGACAAGCACAGACGGATTTGGTGAAATATGAACAAACTTGATTTTCCGGCAATTCAAGCAGTATTGTTTTATTAAAGCATTTGTCTTAAATTTTATCAAACAATGCACTTAAAAATATAAGCTCCTTCAGAGATGAATTTAAGAAGCTTAAAATTACTGGTAAGTTCGCTACCATTTCAAAATTGACCATTTAAAATGTCAATTAGCGTTGAACTTGAATCAATAAATTGATTTCCTATAAATTCCATCAGAAACAGTTCAAACAGTCATGCTGAAGGAACAAATTTTATCAGAAATACACAATAAAAAGGAAAGAATTTAAAATTTCTTCTTCGAAAACAAGAGCTTGGGGTTCACAATTAGTGTAAAAAAGCATTTTCAGCGAAAAATTAATGTAGAGAAAAAATTTAAAGCTGAGCAGAACAATGAAGCGCGATTTGAATTTTGGATCTGAAACACGATTATAATAAGCAAGAATCGCCAATGTCAAATAAAGAAGCATTTGCATATGATGTGGTTTAATTTGCATGGCAATAGTTGGCGCGCAGTTGATTGGCCGTTCCGATGATGTTCAGTTCACTAAAAGTAGTTTTAGAAGTTTTTTTCGCGGTTTTCCAACAAAAAAATTAAGATGAATCGACAATGGCAAACGCACTATCCACACTTGAATATCTTTTATGTAAATTTGGTCGATTGAACGAGATCACAAAAATTCTTGATTAAAGATTTCAAAAAAAAATAATTCCTTCTCGGTTTAAAAATAGGATTTAAGTATACAAGTATACATTCATCTGCAGATTAGTCCGAAAATTATGCGGAGCTCCGGAGAGCTTCGAAAAGCGGAGCTCAGTTTCGGAACTCGGATCTCCAGAGTTTATCACTAATACTTACATACCTATAGTAGTTACTGACTGGAATGCAAAATGAAAAGAACTCCAAAATCCCCATTCTTCAGCTCCTTCCCTAATTATTGTTTCAATCAGGTATGTTTCTCCCGTTTCTGGATTAGTTCGATTTTCATGCATTATTTTAAGTGGTTTCGCAATGATTTCTACAGGCTGTGTGAATTCATATATACTTACATAACTATACGGCTCTGAAATTTTATAATTTGGTCCATTTTTTGCGCTTTTTAATTAGTTAAAATGGATTTAGATATAGCGTCAGAAATTTTTTTAAAAAGCCACAAATTAATTTCTTACAATGTGTTTTAAAGCAGTTTAGTGTGTCATATTAAGCTTATTTTTTTAAAACGTTCTTTTTTGGAAATTTTTAAATTTGTTTTAGTATGTGTATCCGCCATATAACTTAAAGTAGGTTAAGTTATTTGGCGGATAAAATAAAAAATTAAAATATTTGATTTCACAAGAGCGCCAAGGGGCAATTGTCTATTCATACGACGGGGTTGAAATCGTTTCTTTTCCCTGCTCTATTATTAAGGCATTTTTAGTTTGTAAAGTTTAGAAGAAATTTTTTTATTTAGAATTAATTAAAAACATTTAGATTTTTTTGTCTAATAAATAAAATTCCTGTATATCACCCAAAACAAATAATACTGATTAAAATTATAGTTTTTGTCATGAAACTATAATTATAGCAAATAAATTCATGTTTTTATTAAAGAATAAGACCGGTCGCAGCGATATAAGAATCAAATTTGTGAAAGTGCATGTTGAATATTACATAAAAAACAAGACTGATTTTAGAAACTTTACAAACAACGCAAATTTAAAAAACTTGTAAATACAGTTTCACTCTATTTAGACAAAAAAGTAACAGCTTTTTTAACAATAATTGTTTTACTAGAAACGCCCAAAAAAGGGGTTTTTTAAAAAAAGTTTAGTAAAAGTTGTAAAAAAATTGGCATTGTCTTTGGTGTGTTTATTAGAGGGCCAGAATCGTGTCTGTAGCAAAATGTGCTTACTTGTTTCTTGAGCTTAAAACTGTGAGGTATATATAGTTCACCAATATGTGAAATAATCAAGGCTCCCAATACCAAATAAGTCACAAGAAAACCAGGAGGAAGAAGAATTGTCAGAAATCTACCAATTTTTTGCCATAAAAGGCGATTTTTTAGTTGTTCTGCCATTAGACTTTCTGCTCGTTCTTCGGCTGAGATGGAAGCCGCGTTAACTGATTCTTGCTTTTTAGAATGCATTGTGATTCAGGATTTTTAAAAGCAAAAAACCGAAAAGTCTAAATTCAACTTTTAAACATATTAGATCATGCAATAAAATTAAATTTTTTATAATCTATAATTTATTTAATATCAAAAATTTAAAAACTCCTCTTTGGTACCAAATACATATAAAGAACCAATTAAAAGTTTTAAATTACCATTATTTCTGTAATTTAAGCAGAATTGGAATAATTAGAACAATTTTAAATAAAAATAAACAACTATCACTTAATTAACAATTTTAAAAGGACTTTCTAAGTTTCAGTAATGTTTGAACCATTCCAAATATTGAGAATTATACTCTTTGGTGATTTTTTAATATCAAAAATTAGATATGGACTGCGAAAACAATTTCAAAACTTTTTAGTCTCAAAATATTAATAAAAATTTAACGCCGTTTGGAAATACTAAACTTAAAAGCTATCAAGAAGCTTCAAATCTAACAAGCAAAACTTTTTTATAAAATCTATGAAATAATATTATTTTTAAAAGATAGTATTTTACGTGTTTTTTTTTAATGGTAAATAGATTAACATTTTGTTTGTGTAATAATTTTTATTTGATTTTTTTGATTTTTTTGTATTTCAAAAAATAAGGGATTACAGGCAAATACAACCTAGCTGACCTCGATGATTTACAATATTAAATCGAGTATTTCACAATAAAACCATACAAAATTTTCAGCAAAAAACGATTTAATATTACAAATTTAAAACTTCAGCTTTTTGGTACCCTATGATATTTTTTGTTAAAGTCTATTAATATCCGTTCAATAAAAATGCATATTTTGAAAAGTTTAAATAAAAAAACATTCAAAATAACACAAGACAAACGGTATACTTGTTAATAACTTGTTAAACCGTTTGGAATTAAATTCAAACAATAGATTTTGTAAAAATAAACAGAATTTTTATTTATTCGCACAAATTTAATTTTTATTTCTTTTAAATTAATTATAATTAATATATCAGATCATATTGAGAAAAAAAATTGTATTACACCAAAAATTAATTACTAACGTTTGACGAATTACTAACAAGAATACCACTTGGTTATTTTGAATGCGTGTTTTATACACCACTTTAAAAAAAAAACATTTTTATTAAAAAAACTTCAGCTGTTTGGTACTCTATCTATTTTCTGTCAAAGTCTATTAATATCCATTGAGTAAAAATGCGTAATTTTGAAAAGTTGTGTATAAAAAACAACATTCAAAATAACCAAGCGGTATTCTTGTTGATAACTCGTCAACCGTTTTCAATTAACTTTTAATGCAATATAATTTTTTTCACCGTGTGACCTGATTCATCCATTAGTATTATTAATTAATAAGTAATCAAAATAAACCACGAATTAGTATACTGCACCTTTAAGATATATTAAAAACTAGTTACAGAAAGATTTATGTTAAAAACTTTTGTACAAAATCAATGCAATGTGTCTATTGCTTTGTATGTCACAGTCGTAGACAAGATAAAAATACGATACAATGGTATTTGAGTTCAAAAAATTACTTCTGGCTGACCTTGTTAATTGTATAGAAACATAAAATGGTCAATTAAAATATTATGCCGTTATAACGTTCTAAAATAAATTAATTACAAAATTTAAAGGTGCAGTATACGCATTCGTGGTGTTTCTTTTCTTGCTTTTTAAATAATGCCAATCGGTCAGCTTTCTTATAAATAAAAAAATTAGAGAAGCGAAATGTTCAGTTGCTTCTTTCAGAAATAAAACTTTAATATCTCGATAATCATACCAGAATGACAGCAAACAAAAAGACACACGAAACATAAGACCGGAGATAAAAAAACATTTTTTGAATAGACATAATTTAGCTTTTTAGTACCGTAGCATGCTTTGTATTAAGTTTTATTCATTTTTTAAGATTATTATTGTTTTTTAGACGCGGGATGTATTTGTACTTTTTATCTGTTTTAATTAAAATTATTCGAATTTTTAAGACTATTTATTGTTTTATTAAGTTTTGTAAGTTTTCAATTGAGGGGGGATTTTTTGAAAGGTTGTTTGTTGTTCTTGCATAGCCTGAAACTTATCTCTCCTGAGCAGTTTATGCAAAGGGCAGGCGCTAAGACAACTAGGAGGGAGCGAAAGCAATTTCTTCCCCAAGGTAGAAGACTCTTCGTCCAACATCAATAACAACATTGGCAACCTTTACCGCTAGAATGTTACTGCGCATAGTTTTCACCCGAATTGGGGACACTTCGCTCCCGCCACTTTGCTCCCGGGCTTAGGGTCGATGGAGCCGACGGAACTTGGAGCCAAAAATAAACATCTCTAAAACCTATTCCTAAGCCTAAGCAAAGCCTAAAAAAAGATTAAAAAATTTTCCGGTGGCTCCAAGTTCCCTACTTACGGCTCTAAAGACCCCGTACCTGCTCCCGACCCACTTCGCTCCTGGCAAATTTTGTGAACGCATTTTTTGCGATGCTCTTAAAAATGAAAACCCTACATTTTCCTAAGCCTAAGCAAAACCTAAAAATCAAACCAATCTTTTTTCGGATAAATTTATAAAATTGGCCGAAATAAAGCCAAGAGCGATGTTGGTCCCAGCAAAAAATAATAAATTTGCAAAAATTTCTTGGGAGCGAAATAGGTCAGGAGCGAAGTGGCTAGAGCGAAATGGGCGGTTCCCTTTCACCCATTCTGAGGTGCTTTTGCTTTTTGGAAGGTGCTTAATACGCGTGCACAACAGGGGTTTGGGGGGGGGGTGGGAGCCCCCAAGCAATGGGGTCTGGAGGGCGAGAGCCCCTCAGCGGGGTCAAGGGGCATAGCGCCTTGTCAGTGGGGTACGGGGGCAGAGTTCACCCCGGCGTGAGAATTTTTTTAATTTTAAGTTTTTAAAAGGCACCAGAAAAACTTGATTTTAAAAAAAATCAAAGGGAGGATTTACAAATTTTACGAAGGGAGAACCCTTACAAATTTTTTTGCCTTTCTGGAATTTAAGGGGGGATTAATTTCCGATTCCCCCTTGAATACGGACTTGATAGTACACAAAAAAATTTTGACAAATTGTTTTATGGCATTTCCTTTTTAATTTATTTTAGGTTACAACTCTAGAGATCTAAAGTTTGGAGCTCCTGAAAACATACAAAAGATCATACGATGAAATTTGGCAACGGTAAACCCACACCAAATTCCGTTTGAATTAAATTTATTGCTGTCGTTTTTTTCTTTCGCCATAAGCTAATATAATAAAAAACCCGATAATTGTCTACTTTTACTGTTGCCATGAGGATTTTATAGTACGATCAAAAATATATAATATACCGAAAAATGTACAACTCCTATATAAGAAAGTACGGAAAAGTAGCCCATTGGACAGTATTAAACCAACACGGTAAAACTCGTGCGGTCCGGACAGTATTACACTTGTAAATATATATGAAGTGAAATTTAATCAATAAATTGCTATTATAATGGCTTCCTCTCCATTTTAACTGACCGAATTAAAATGACTACCATGCCATTATAATGGAGAGTGCCATTTAAATGGAAAGGCTCATTATAATGGCCTACTTTTCCGTACTTTTTATATAGGAGTTGCACATTTTTCGGTATATTATACATTTTTGGTACGATTAACAAATTTACAGTTATTTTTTGAAATCAATATCTTAATCATAAATCTATATCAAAATTCAAAATTGTAAAATAGGACTCCAGTTTTTAAGTAAAAAAAAATTTAAGCACTTGTCAATTACACATATTGTTATTTTACATTGGTTATACCGGATGCTTGTTTTTAAACCAAAATACAAAGAAAAAAAACAACTCGAAATAAATTCTTTTTAAATTTTAAACTTGTTGTCCCTTTAAAACTTGTACCAATTAGTCGGTGTAGCGAAAAAAAAACTAATTATTTGTCAGTGAACAGACAAAAAGAGATTTAGTGTCGAAGGAGTCTTGTAAACGACGCAGAAAACTGCACGGTATTACATTTTGATAATGAACACTTTAAAAACCGTGACTTTCCTGTCGTTCATGAAATGGAATTTTTTTATGATCGGTGTTGTCGAAAAATCTCTTCTTTAGACACAAAAAATTGTAAAAATGCATGGAAGTTTGCTAGATAATTGCTATTAGGTTTTTGAAGTCCTAAAAAAAAACTATTTTAACATTTACAGGTTAGAATGGGAAAAAACGAAACAAAAAACTGAATACATATAGGGTATAACTGATTTAATTTCGACCATTTAATTATTTTTTTGGATATGTTTTATGTTTTTTCTGGTTTTTCCAATCGACCCAAAGCTTGGTCTAAAAATCAAACGATAACTATTTTTGTTATTCCAGTGCAAAATTTTAAAATTTCTGTTACACTTAAAGATCAGTGGAGGTTTAAAGTGTTTTTTATAGTGGCCAAAATTAAGACGCGAGCCATTAACCTTGGCCACCTAGAAAAAACTGGGTATAGCTATTGCCAAACTGAACAATAAAAATTTTTAAAGGTTGCGAATTTATCCTTAGGTATTGTTCTTGATACATATAACTTAATTTTTTCCCGTTTGCAAACTTTAATAGTTATTAGCAAGACTTTAAATAATTATCAAAACCTTAAAGAACAAGTTTTAATCTGTATTTTTTGTTGAATTTTTATTTTTGGCTTAAAAAATGTCAAAAAAAGTCAAACTAGCAAAAAAATTCTTTATAAATACGGTAGTACGATGATATTTAAGAACATTAAAAAACGGCGGGTTCTTTCACCTAAATTTTAAGGTGGCCAAAATTAACAGTGTTTTAAAATGCGCAGTTAGTTAAACGCGTTGCAAAGTGATTTTGAAGAAAATATCAAAACATGAAAATTAACAACTTTAGATATTTTAAGGTTATATTGTGCTTCGTTCTAAATTTGATGCAGTTCAAACACAAAGCAAAAATTAAGAAAATCACAAAAAATTCACTTTTTGTATGAAATTTTGATAATGCAGAATAACAAAAATAAAAAACTTTTGCAAAAACACTTTATTTAACATTATCCCAGTTACTTTTATGCTAGTTCTTTCGTGTTTTACAAATAAACCAATTTTTTAACACTCTAAGTTGGTGGTTGAAATTAAAGCCTGGCCAAAATTAAGTCAGATACCCTACAATATCTAAAAATGTTTTTTTGCGTTTGTTACCTTTTTCAAATCTGTATCTTTTCAGGTCGCTAATAACTGGGTAATTTGTACCTTAATACAGCAAAGTTTGCAGAATAAAACAAAGTCAATGATTAAATAAAGAACAAAAAAGGCACTAACAATAGGCTTTTGTAGTTATTTAATAAAAAAAAATGCTGATATAGGGTTATTGTGATGATAAGCAATCAAAAAAAGCCATTTTTACCGTTTTTAGAATAGACTTTGTAAAAACTGTGTTTTCCAACATGATAATAAATAATATGTATCGAAAGTGCTTTATTGAGCCCTAATTGTTTGGGGTTTTTTTTCGTTATTTATGACCAGCTGACATTATCCTTAAAGTCAATTGCCTTACAGACTGCATTGCTCTGTGCTCTATTGTCTGAATCAGTTTACATGAGATGGTTAGTTTATTTAGGTAAAATACAATTAATTGCAAACGTAGATGTGGTTTAATTTTCAGTTTTACTTTTTTGAATATTTGCTACCATATATTTGAACGAACCCATCTATTAACGGTCTGAACCACTCCAATTTATTTGTTCACTCGCCACATATGGATGGTTCCTGCATGCAGAAGCAAGTTTGCAAACGCTAGTTATACTGTAAGTCTGCGGCGTGGTATATAGAAATTTGAAAACGAGATCATGCATAATTTTTGCTACCATTTCTGCTACCATCAATCGATTTTGTGGACAATAAACAAATTTTATTTGAGCTATGTATTACAGTGTATTAGCAGTTACAGAATAATAAAAACTGCAAATAAGACAAATTTATAGACATGGTATAAATGTTCAAGGCGTCCAGGACATCTGGAGCCGGTCCACTAAACACGTGTGAACTAGGTGTTTATGTTAGCGTGTTCTTTAAAACTCTTGATAATCTTTTAATTTTTGTAGTTTTTTTCTCAAAAAACCTTATGGAATTTTTCTTTAAATGAGATAAAATAATAATTAGTCAATTATATGTATATTTGTTTTAAATAAAAGCTAATAGAGGCTAACCTCCAGTTAAGAGTTTTTTCATTCCTAACTAGGGATTATCGCTTGATTAGCTTGTATTCGAAACAAATAAGCATAAAATTTTAAAGATGTCAGTTTAGACCATTTACACAAAAAGTACAACGAGATTGCTTAAGGAAAAATAAATTAAACCACTATCAAGAAATTTGATCGTCATTTGTGTTGAAACCTATGTCTTTTACGAATAATTAGCGATTTTTTTCCACGTGACCGTTACATTTGGGGGAGTGGCTCCTCCTAAAAAACTCATCAAGAAGTGGACGTCCTGCAGTCGTTACCAACAGATTTCTGGTATTGAAGAAATCAACAAATCAACAGACGGTTCTACCTAGCCCTTGCGTTAAACTTGGACTATAAATACGCATGGAGTAAATTTTTAAACTGTCTCTCAATATAGATTTTGATTGGCTATGTTTAAAGAAAATGATTTTGGTTCGTGCAATTGCTTGAGAAACGGGCGATTTAGTGGAATTTAAATATTTTTTCAGGACCATACGCATGCAGTCGAAAATAAAAACATTGTAGCTCATCTTTTCATTTAAGATGTAAATATGCATCCAGAACGGTATTTACTTCAACACCGCACATCACCGTATAATTATTGATAATATTTTGCTGGTTGCCGATTATACTTATATGATGAGCCGTAACTAAGACGTGACAGTAATTTTGTGAGTGATGTTGGTGTATCCGAGGCCAAAATCTTGATTGACAAAAAAACCTAAATAGCCTTAAAGTTGATTTTAAAGCATATAGCAATTATTAAATTTGTTAGTTATTTTCGAAGTTATGGTGATAAAAACAGAAGGTGTTCGTTTGAGCTTTTTGTTTTTAAAATAATTTCAAGTTTTTTTGTTTTTTTATCTATGCGAAAAATCTGTTTAAAAAAGCCGTTGAGAATGTTTTATGAGGAATCACGACAGTTAATTCAACGTACACAAAGGTCTTGAGAAAATTCCAAAATAATATGTATATGACTTTAATTAACGGAAAACACAAGATCATAATACAGGAAAATTACAATTAAACATAAAACATTTATTCTAAAAAAAAACAGCTGGTTGTAAATACTTTCTCTTTCCTCATTTTTTTTTGGTTTTATACAAATCATTTTTAATTTTTCTCGAGACCTTTGTGTACATTTAATTATCCGTCGTGATTTTCCATTAGAACATTTTCAATCAGGAAATCGTTGAAATGCTAGATAGTTGATTGTTTTCTGCCCTCAAAATTGCACAATAGTTTCAGGTTTAAATTTACGGTTTTTAGGTTTATATGTTTAAATTAAGATTAAGTTATCCCAGAATTTTTTCCTACACTTCGTTTTTTAGTCAAAAAACGCAATATCTCAACAAATACCACATTAATCTTAATAATCAACTACAAAAAAGTAAAAATTTGCCACTTTTTTTATTATAATTTTTGGAACTTAAATTATCATACCCATTGAGCTCAAGCACAGAATCATCAAAAAACGTCATTTTTAAAGGTTTATATCTCCTGAATTGCTGAAAATATTTTAACAAAATTTACTCATTGAATACAGAATGGGTACCATGTGATGACGAATTAAAATAAAACATTCATGTTTACTGCTCTATTTAAAAAAATCAGTTGGTGCAAAAGTATATGATTATAAATCATAATAAAGAGTTCTGTTTTCATTGGTTATTACATCACCTTTTTTATTTAGTACACAACTGCACCACTCACGTTTGTTTTGCCGATAGGTTTATTATTAGATTTATTATTGTGCATTAAAATTTCATTATTCAGCGAAAATAAGTTTATTACACAAATTACGCACCGAAAATAAAAGAGTACCATTTTTCACGTATCATACAGTATCACAAAGCGGTTATTTTTGACGCAATATGATTATTGTTATTCAACAATTTGGGTGGGTCATTTTCGTAAACTTCCGCTCTAACAAGCTCGCAAGAAGCTGCCTGAGCAGATTCTTTGGAAAGAGGGTGTATATTTATTTGATGAACATTCGGATTTATCGTTACTGAACTTCGGCTTTTGGTCTTCTCTCCTAATAAAAGATTTTTGAGTTCTGGGTTTTTAGTTTCAGAATCTGCTCTATTTAGGCGCCAGATGTTTGAAAAGGAGTCGAATCCAGCGGAGACGTGCGAGTTTAATTTAGAAAAACCAACTATCTTTAAATTCATAAAGTTGACAAAATCTCTATGACTACTTAAGCTACTGGTTGTTCGAGATTTGTTATTTAGCTTTGAAATCTGAAGTCCAGTTTCTGAATTTATATCGTTTCCAAAATAATTAGACTGAATGACACCTGACACTAAAGTTGCTTTTCGCTTGGAAGGAGAATGATCTTTGTCCATGTAGCAGCAATCAAGACCTTTGAAAACAGCTTTTCTAAACTCATGGTTAGTTCCGCAATACATGAAAAATGAAACTGCAGCGTTGGCAATAGCAAGGCCATTTGTAATGTGTATTAGAATACAATTAAAACTCCAACTGTGAAACCTATAAAAACATAGTTCGGTTAAATAAAATTACAATTGCTTCTCATTCTATGTTCGATTATTAGATAGAATATCTTTAATATTTGGGTAACTGACTTAATTTCGGCCACCTTTTTTTATTTTTTTGAATAAGTTTTTTCTGGTTTTTTTAATCGACCCAAAATTTGGTCTAAAAATCAAACGATAGCTATTTTTGTTATTTCAGTGCAAAATTTGAAAATTTCTGTTACACTTAAAGAACATTGGAGGTTTAAAGTTTTTTTTTATAGTGGCCGAAATTAAGGCGCGAGCCATTAACTTCGGCCACCTAGAAAAAAACTGGCTATAACTATTGCCAAAACGAACAATAAAAATTTTTAAAAGTTGCAAATTTATCCATAGGTATTCTTGGTACATACTTCATTTTTTCCCATTTGCAAACTTTAATAGTTATAATCAAGACTTAATATAATTATGCCAAAACCTTAAAAACAAGTATTAATAACCTATATTTTTTGTTGAAGTTTTTTTGGCTTAAAAAACGTTAAAAAAAGTCAAAAGAGCAAGTAGCCGAAATTAACGGAATCTTAAAATGCGCAGTGCAGGTAGTTAAACGCATTGCAAAGTGATTTTGAAGAAAATATCAAAACATGAAATTTAACAATTTTGAGCCTTAAATAAAAGATATTCTAAGATTATATAATGTTTCGTTCTAAATTCGATGCAGTCTAACACAAAGCAAAAATTAAGAATATCACAAAAGAATCACATTTTGTATGAAAATGTTGATAATGTAAAATAACACAAATAAAAAACTTTTGCAAAAACACTTTATTCAACATTCATCCAGTTACTTTTGTGCTAGTTCTTTTGTGTTTTAAAAATAAGCCAATTTTCTAACACCCTAAATTGGTGGCCGAAATGAAGTCCTGGCCGAAATTAAGTTCTGGCCGAAATTAAGGCCTGGCCGAAATTAAGTTAGATACCCTAATTATGTTGATATTAAATTTCTCCAATAATAAATAAATATATGAATAAACGGTACGACCTCCAAAGCGGGGTACGGGGTTTTTGAAACCGTAAATAGAAAGCTTAGAACCATTGGCAAATTTTGTCAAAATGTAGCCGCAAAAATTGGAATTCGGTGCCCGAAATAAAAAACAGGTTTGGGTTTAGTTTTCTGTTAAGACTTCGATAAATTTTAGTGATTACAAGTTTTCAATTCTAGGTGCCCCATTTTGGCGTAGGCTTAGGCTTAAATATAGATCTAAACGAGTTTAAATTTTTGATTTAAGTTCCCCAAATATAGAGTGATACAAAAAACCTATCGAAACATTATTTTTTGTTGGTTTAACAAATGATTTACAAAAATCTTATGTAATACAGGGGATAACAACCTAATCAGTCCTACCAATCAATACCCATTTGCTTATGACAGTTCACTTAGATTTTCAGGTTATTATTGGCACAAGCCAACGAAATCAAAATTGCACCGTACAACTTACGATATAAACAAAATTTTAAATAGTAAGTTAATAAAATATCCAACATTGTTTTTTATTCCGTCAATCGACCAAAGCAACGTAAGGAATAATTTGCATACGATGTTATTTAATTTGCATGACAATAGTTGGCGCATAACTAATTGGTCGTTCCGTACGATGTTGCGTTAAGCAATAGTGCATTCAGTAGTTTTTGCGCTGTCTTGCACTAAAAATAAGGTGATTCGACAGTTGCGAATCCATTTTTCCTTATTATTATGCTTTAAACTATTTTAATCGCTTGTTTTTTTCTATGTATATTATACTGATGTTATAATTTTAGTTTATTTTATTTTACAATTTTGTCTGTTTTAGATACAGTTGCTAAAGATGGCCTTAAGTTCAGGCCGAAACCTTCAAGTTTTATTAAATAAATATTGTAAATTTCTTACTTTTATTATTATAATTGATATATCACGATTCTTTTACTACATTGAATCTGTTCATTATAAATATTATAAAATATGTTTTCATTCATAATAAAATCTAGATTTTTCATCGTTTAAATACTTTAAGCGGTCAATGAATAAATCAATTAATCATCTAAACTCAGCAGACAATTTGACAAGTCACATGTAATTCCTCTATATATTATAAACGGTCATAAACAACTAGTCTAAATTTTTTGTCTAAATATAATAAGATGTATTAAAATTTTTTAATCCCGGTAAAATTATTTCTGAAACTATTTGGCGTCAGTGGTTAAAAATAAATTGGAAAATTATTGCAACAAAAATTGGAAAAATAAATCAAAAATCTTTTTGTTTGTTTTTTTACTTCAATAAAAGTTTAAAACTTTCTGGCTTTTTCACAAGCGAATTAGCTGCGTAGTTTGCGTTTCCGGACTTCTAACTGTCTTTAGCATCGAGTATCTTTACGTCCTGTCCAATTCGGTAAAGAGAATGAATCCAACCACGCTCACGAACTCTACTACTTCCGCCTTTGAACTCGATCCTCGGCGCAATTGCATTCGACTTAATAGTAATTTATTTTACTACCGCCTCACTGTGTCCAGTCGAGTGGTGTACAAAACCTACTTCTGGATCCATTCCTTCCTGATCATCTGCCTGCCCATCTTTTTGATGGCACTACTGTGCGCCTTGATCGCGCGCAACTCCCTGCGCGCACGGAACCAGCCGCTGGGCCCCAGGCGAGCGCGCAATTGCGTGATGAGAATTAGCATTATGACCGCTGTGGCTCATCTCCTGTTGGAAGGACCCGGCTTGGCGCCATTTCTTGCTTCGGCCATCGACAGCTCAAAGTTAGTTAAAACTTTTATTAAAGTAAAAAAAACAAAAAGATTTTTGATTTATTTTTCCAATTTTTGTTGCAATATTTTTCCAATTTATTTTTAATCACTGACGCCAAATAGTTTCAGATATAATTTTACCGGGATTAAAAAATTTTATTACATCTTATTGTGTTTTGACAAAAAATTTAGACTAGTTGTTTATGGCCGTTTATAATATATAGAGGAATTACATGTGACTTGTCAAATTGTCTGCTGAGTTTAGATGATTAATTCATTTATTCATTCGCCGCTTAAAGTATTTAAACGATGAAAAATCTAGATTTTATTATGAATGAAAACATATGTTATAATATTTATAATGACCAGATTCAATGTAGTAAAAGATTCGTGATATATCAATTATAATAATAAAAGTAAGAAATTTACAATATTTATTTAATAAAACTTGAAGGTTTCGGCCTGAACTTAAGGCCATCTTTAGCAACTGTATCTAAAACAGACGAAATTGTAAAATAAAATAAACTAAAATTATAACATCAGTATAATATACATAGAAAAAAAACAAGCGATTAAAGCAGTTTAAAGCATAATAATAAGGGAAAATCCATTCGCAAATGTCGAATCACCTTATTTTTAGTGCAAGACAGCGCAAAAACTACTGAATGCACTATTGCTTAACGCAACATCGTACGGAACGACCAATCAGTTATGCGCCAACTATTGTCATTCAAATTAAATAACATTGTATGCAAATTATTCCTAACGTTGCTTTGGTCGATTGACGGAATAAAAAAACAATGTTGTATATTATATTAACTTACTATTTAAAATTTTGTTTATATCGTAAGTCGTACGGTGCAATTTTGATTTCGTTGGCTTGTGCCAATAATAGCCTGAAAATCTAAGTGAACTGTCATAAGCAAATGGGTATTGATTGGCAGGACTGATTAGGTTGTTATCCCCCGTATTACATAAGATTTTTGTAAATCATTTTTTAAACTAACAAAAAATAATGTTTCAATAGGTTTTTTGTATCGCTCTATATTTGGGGAACTTAAATCAAAAATTTAAACTCGTTTAGATCTATATTTAAGCCTAAGCCTACGCCGAATTGGGGCACCTAGAATTGAAAACTTGTAATCACTAAAATTTATCGAAGTCTTAACAGAAAATTAAACCCAAACCTCTTTTTTATTTCGGGCACCGAATTCCAATTTTTGCGGCTACATTTTGACAAAATTTGCCAATGGTTCTAAGTTCTGTTACGGTTTAGAAAACCCGTACCCCGCTTTGGAGGTCGTACCGTTTATTCATATATTTATTTATTATTGGAGAAATTTAATATCAACATAATTAGAGTATCTAACTTAATTTCGGCCAGGCCTTAATTTCGGCCAGAACTTAATTTCGGCCAGGACTTCATTTCGGCCACCAATTTAGGGTGTTAGAAAATTGGCTTACTTTTGAAACACAAAAGAACTAGCACAAAAGTAACTGGATGAATGTTGAATAAAGTGTTTTTGCAAAAGTTTTTTATTTGTGTTATTTTACATTATCAACATTTTCATACAAAAAGTGATTCTTTTGTGATATTCTTAATTTTTGCTTTGTGTTTAAACTGCATCGAATTCAGAACGAAGCATTATATAATCTTAGAATATCTTCTATTTAAGGCTCAAAATTGCTAAATTTCATGTTTTGATATTTTCTTCAAATCACTTTGCAATGCGTTTAACTACCTGCACTGCGCATTTTAAGATTCCGTTAATTTCGGCTACTTGCTCTTTTGACTTTTTTAACGTTTTTTAAGCCAAAAAAACTTCAACAAAGAATGTAGGTTATTAAAACTTGTTTTTAAGGTTTTGGCATAATTATATTAAGTCTTGCTAATAACTATTAAAGTTTGCAAACGGGAAAAAAATGAAGTATGTACCAAGAATACCTATGGATAAATTTGCAACTTTTAATTCGTTTTGGCAATAGTTATAGCCAGTTTTTTTCTAGGTGGCCGAAGTTAATGGCTCACGCCTTAATTTCGCCACTATAAAAAAACTTTAAACCTCCAACGATATTTAAGTGTAACAGAAATTTTAAAATTTTGCAGTGGAACTATCGTTTGATTTTTAGACCAAATTTTGGGTCGATTATAAAAACCTGAAAAAACTTATCCAAAAAAATAAAGCCTGGTGGCCGAAATTAAGTCGGTTACCTAAATATTAAAGATATTCTATCTAATAATCGAACATAGAATGAGAAGCATGTAATTTTATTTAACCAAACTATGTTTTTATAGGTTTCACAGTTGGAGTTTTAATTGTATTTTAATACACATTACAAATGGCCTTGCTATTGCCAACGCTGCAGTTTCATTTTTCATGTATTGCGGAACTAACCATGAGTTACAAAGAAAGCTGTTTTCAAAGGTCTTGATTGCTGCTACATGGACGAAGATTTCTCCTTCCAAGCGAAAAGCAACTTTAGTGTCAGGTGTCATTCGTATTGACTTTGGAAACGATATAAATTCAGAAACTGGACTTCAGATTTCAAAGCTAAATAACAAATCTCGAACAACCAGTAGCTTAAGTAGTCATAGAGATTTTGTCAACTTTATGAATTTAAAGATAGTTGGTTTTTCTAAATTAAACTCGCACGTCTCCGCTGGATTCGACTCCTTTTCAAACATCTGGCGCATAAAGACGGATCGATCAGACAGTACAATATACAGAGCATTACATTATTTTACAAATAGCAAAAGCACAAACAAATGTCTCTATCTTAAGTACAAATGATTTTAGTTGCAAAAAATATATAAAAATATCACGTTACAAATAGACGCTCTATTCAAAAGCTGCTATACATATAGATATTTGCCCAGCCTAGGTGACACGTTGACATAATTTGCCTGAATCTATGCCTATCCATGAAATTCCGTGAGTGTTTTAACGTAAGTATTTTATCACAAACTGTCCTACGCTTTAAAACTGCTCGGTTTCACTTCTCCTGGCTGGGCGAAGAAAAACCGGCTTTATGGCGCAGGGAGCAATTTACACAGAAAATAAAACCTTTACGGAATTTTGTCGATTGTGCGGTTTCAAATATTTGTTGGTTCAAAACCAACAAAATTTCTTAAATACTTTTTAAAATTACAAAAGCATTTTTGGGGATTTTTAGTTTTTTGTCGTTTTGTAAGTACGGCGCTGCTGGCACTCTTGGTTCCCACTTTTTTAATGTTTCAGTTACAGAAAATGCCTTTTTATCTCTAAAAGTTTGGAATGGACTTTTTAAAGATAATTTTTAAGTTTTGAATAGTTTTACAATCAAAACATTAAAAAAAAAACAATGTAAGTTTGAAATTAGTTTCAAAGCGCAAATTTCAACTTTGTTTGAAATTTGAAATGCTCATTATTGAAATCATTGTTCAATAAAATACTAATTTAGTGATGATTTATCTAACTATTGTTATATTTTATGAAAAAAAACCAAAATTTATTTAGCACAAACTGATATATTTAAGTACTTGAACATAGTAAAACATAACGTCGTGTAGCAATTTTAATTAAGTTAGGGTAACTGACTTAATTTCGGCCACGCCTTAATTTCGGCCACCAATTTAAGGTGTTAGAAAATTGGCTTATTTTTAAAACACAAAAGAACTAGCACAAAAGTAACTGGATTAATGTTGAATAAAGTGTTTTTGCAAAAGTTTTTTATTTTTGTTATTCTAAATTATCAACATTTTCATACAAAAAGTGAATTTTTTGTGATTTTCCTAATTTTTGCTTTGTGTTTAAACTGCATCAAATTTTGAACGAAGCAATATATAACCTTAAAATATCTTCCATTTAAGGCTCAAAGTTGTTAATTTTCATGTTTTGATATTTTCTTCAAAATCATTTTGCAATGCGTTTAACTAACTGCGAATTTTAAGATTCCGTTAATTTCGGCCACCTGAAAATTTAGGTGAAAGAACCTGCCGTTTTTTGCTGTTTTTAAATATCATTGTACTATCGTATCTATAAAGAATTTTTTTTGCTCGTTTGACTTTGTTTTGACGTTTTTAAGCCAAAAATAAAAATTGAACAAAAAATACAAATTAGTAAAACTTGTTTTTTTAAGGTTTTGACATAATTATTTAAAGTCTTGCTAATAACTATTAAAGTTCGCAAACGGGAAAAATTAAGTTATATGTACCAAGAACAATACCTAAGGGTAAATTTGCAACCTTTAGAAATTTTTATTATTCGTTTAAGCAATAGTTATGGCCAGTTTTTTGTAGGTGGCCGAAATAAATGGCACGCGCCTTAACTTCGGCCACTTTAAAAAAAAAAGTTTAAACCTTCATTGATTTTTAAGTGTAACAGAAATATTCAAATTCTGCTCTGGAATAACAAATATAGCTATTGTTTGATTTTTAGGCCAAATTTTGGCTTGATTGAAAAAGCCAGAAAAAATTATTCAAAAAAATAAAAAAAGGTGGCCGAAATTAAGTCAGTTACCCTATCTATACAGTCAGGGTGAAAAGGTTTTAGTTAACAATCCTTACTAAAATAAATATTTTACAATATAGCATTTTGTAGCAAACATGAAACAGATTATAAATATATTAAATGTTAGAACTAAATTTTAGAATAATCTGATCACCCATACAATTCTTAGTTTAGTGAAAATTATAGATTTTAATTGTATGGATGTGCCAGGCCGAACCAACAAGTTTCCACCTGCTTACGTGCCAGACAAAATCAATATTGTGTCACGTTATTATAGACGGGGTCGGGTCAAAGTTTTAATATTCACGGACATCTGGCATGATAGGATTTTTTCTAAATTTTTAATTTTACGATTTTGTATTATGCTAAAAATCTGTTCTGTTCGCATTTTACCTTCCGCAAAAATATACATATACACAATAACACAAAAATAACATATTGTCTTTAACTTTTGGTGTTTTATTTCTGAAATTACGTCTAATAAAACGTGCCACTAATATTGCAATTTATACACACTATATAAAAAAGATGGGTATAAAAAGCGTAAAATATTCATTTGACAAAAAGAAAACAGCAACGGCGGTGAAGAAAAGGAGTGAGTGTTGTTTATTTTGGCAAAATAAATTTATTTTCCGGTTCATGGATATTGAAGCTTATACGGCTTCTATAGAATGTTTTAGCGTGATATGAAACGCTATAGCAACAGAACTCGTATATTCACAAACCAAACAGCTTAAAAGTAATTAAACTCCGTTTATTTTATTACGAAATTATATAGTTAGTACGGAAGTACAATTTTTATCACAAACGATTAGCAACGCTTGAGAACATATTAATATTCGACTCAATCATGTATTTAAATTATGAAGAAAAAAAATTTGACAAATTAAAATCAATATACATAATTGTAAAAAAATTTACAATGCAAAAACTTATAAAAAACTTTTAGATTTAAAATTCGAAAATAAAAAATTGTTTTAAAAACATAAAGAAAAAATGACATTTCTGGTAAAAATTATTTTACAAGCCAAAATTGTTTTATGAAATAAAGCAAAAATAAATAATAAAGTTTAGCAATGTGTAACACTAAATTAAGTCATGAAAGCCACAAGTCACGTATTGACCGTAATTTTTTTTCACAACTAAAAAACAAAAAAGTAAAGAAAAATAAGCCTTTGTTTTGGAAAAAAAGTTTTTTCATTTATGTGGAAATAATCAGGTAAAATAATGTAATAAATAACCGGTTACACAAAAACACAATCTTATATTTTAGTTTGTACAATTAATGACCGTTTGTGGAGAAATCCTATCTAATTTAATTTAATTTAAGAATTTCACAAATTTAAGTTATTCCCAAGATGATTAAAAAGAAAAAAATAACACATTCATATTTTTGTTAGATATACACAGGAAAACGGCAATGGTAAAAAACAGGAACGAAAGAGCTTTAACAAAGGAGCAGAGTGAGCGGCTAGCCGCATCTCCAGTGTGTTGTTTGTCTAATTCAGGAGGGAAATATGAGAATCTACTGACATATTAACGTCCGCACCGACCGAGCTCTGACCACAACGGCCTGCCGCTCCGACCCTGCGCCGACCGCCCGCCGAGAAGCCCAAGATTAAGCTTAGGGCTCGGCTGTATAACTGGAGCTAATGATGCAAGGAGTTGCTAAGTCAAACCTCTCGTGTCGGATCGTTACATTTCGGCGTTACCATGACAAACAAAGTCAGAACCGTCATAGAATACTCAGAACTGTGACTCCTATTATCTTTTAAAACGCATATAATATACACGTTATAAGTCAGAGTCACGTTGATTTTATATCGACTGTGACTCTTTTTGTGTTGTAGTCACAGAGATTTAAGGCGGAATACAGGCTAAGAATGCTGATGGAAAAGGACAACCGGCCGATGGTGGAGAATCAATCGACCAGCAAAGATGAGTATTCCGTTTTATAGGTTAGAGCCCTAACTTTTAAAAACAAACAATCAGCTGCACTTATGGTTTTATAAAACCCCAGCCAGCTGAACCACATTAACAACTAAAGGTAAACCCAACGTGGCTGCAACAGTTGTTTGTTGGATTAAAAAATGCCCCCCATTAAGCAACTATTAAAATTACGAGAATCTGACATCACTTTATCAGCCAATTAGATTCGATTTAATAAGGAATATTTTTTTTGATAAAATGCCGTCAGATTCTTCGTGATTAGAGTTGTTACTTTATGGGGGGCATTTGTTAATCCAAACTGTTGGAGCCACGTTAGGTTTACCTTTAGTATTGTTAAAAAGTCAGGTAAAAATAAAAGTCTGTATATTTTGCTTAAACCGATAAACGCAACGCCGCATAATTTGCATTGATATCACAACCGAATAATAGTTATAGAATAGATTATTTGAAATAGCACTTTATTGACCATATCTGAGGTTGTTATTGTTGTAAAAAGTTAATGTTATGAAACACCAACGATGCTCTTTATAAACAGACCCCTGTACTAAAGGTAAACCCAACGTGGTTGCAACATTTATTCGTTGGATAAAAAAATGCCTCCATTAAGTAACCACTCAAATCACGAGAATCTGACGTCCCTTTTTCAAACAAATACTCAGTATTAAATCGAGTAGCTAATTGGCTGATAAAGTGACGTCAGATTCTCGAGATTTGAATGGTTACTTAATGGGGGAATTTTTTTAATCCAACGAACAACTGTTGCGGCCACGTTGGGTTTACTTTGAGTAAGAATATTCTTCATCGAAATATCAAAAAAAGATACATGTACGTCCAGGAAGTTACAAATTTTAAGATTTGCGAAGTTTCACGAAAATGCCCGCAGGTATGCTGAAAATTTAAATATTTTATATAGCTTTCATTATAGTTTTGGCACCTTAATTCTTCGATGTCTCAGTTTAAAATCGTTTCGTAAAATTTTTATTTATGATAAATTGTTTAAAATTTACTAGTTTTAACAAAAATATATAATAAATCAATAAATGACTATTATAATAGCTTCCTTTCCATTTTAACTCGCCGAATTAAAATGGCTACTATGCGATTATAGTGGAGAGTGTCATTTAAATGGAGAGGTTCATTATAATGGCCTACTTTTCCGCACTTTTTTATATAGGAGTTGCACATTTTTCGGTATATTATATATTTTTGGTTTCAATAGTTTGTTTATTGCCAAAAATGGAACGTGAAAAAAGTCTAAAAATTAAATCAGCAAAAATGGTAAAATAATCATTTTATTTGAGAAAATGGTGAAAATGAAAAAATTTTGAGATAGAATTGTACATGTCAGCTGTAACAAAAAATAAAGCTTTACAAAAATGTCATTCGCTATGAAAGTTCTTTTACAGAATCGCAAGATAAGTTGCAAAATACGCCATAAAAAAACTAAGTCCCCAATACCAGGATGTTCGTTCTCGTTCAAAAAAATAGTTTTTTTTATAATTCTTTAAAGTAGTCGGTGGAATTTTATTAATAAGCAATACAGTGTAATGCTTTTTGTGATTTATTTAATTTTTTATTTGGTTTATAAGAAAAACCTGAATAGAAAAATTTTTATGCTAAAAATGAAAAAAAAAAACTATAATAAAGCTAAAAATACCTTTTTATTAAATAGTCATAAACTATTATTATGTTTTTTAGTAAAATAAGATTTTTTATAATTTACTTTTTCTAAAACGTATAAATAAATTTATAACTGTCCTGGTGAAAAAAGGCCCCATTTATTCCTTTTTAATTCAATAAATTGCAGTAACGAGCGTCCAATAATCCCTTTCTTTCTTTTTGTGCAGTTAAATTGTTGATGATTAAAAATTCATGGGTATTACACAGTATCATAACTATATATACCAGACATCTCAAAAGAAAAAGGACATTCGACATTCGAAACAAAATCAATTGCCTATAAGCGATAAAATATATATTGCATCGCAACATAAATTCTAAAGTGCTCAGAGAACAGAAGCATAATTGTGTTGACATAAACAAATTATAGTTCAGGATATGTAATTGTCAAAGCTTCAAACCAAAGAAAATCTAATTCGCAAAATAAAAAAAAGAGTTACGAAAAAAATATTTGTTGATCTAGGAAAAATTTTCTGGGAAATTACAAACAGGATCCTACGGTTTAAAATTTATGTTTTTTTTATTAAAGAATGGCAGCCGAACAAAAAGCTAAGCTAGACTATTGACTTCAGCAAAGAAGAAAAACCTCATATAAAATAAATTTTATAATTATTTACAATAAACTTAAATAAATTGGTTAATAAAACCGAAGGCTACATAAAAACATTTAAACTAAAAAAATTTGAGTAATTACAAGCATATCTGAAAAGCAGCAACCTCAATATTGCTGTAATGCTTAATCAGTCCTAACAAAAATATTTTAAAAAGCGGGTTAAAAATTACTTAGGACACTAGATTAAAGTTACAAAATATAATCAGGTCTAATAACTCAAGCAATTCTATTTATAGTGACAGATATCAAGTAGATAACAAACAGCATAATTATATAGTTATAGCACAAATATTGAAGTGGTAATATAAGGAAATGTAAACAATCCTAATGAAGTCATTGATAACAAAACGTTGAATACAAATAATATGATATTTTCTCAATGTTAGAAAAAAATATTATTTATAAGTATATATTTTGTATTAGTGTGGATTGGGATAAAATAAAAGTAAGGATGTTTAAGATGTGGAACACTAATTAATACAGTTAATAAAACAGTTTAATAAAACAAATAAATTTATTAAATTAATAAAATAGTTCATATTAAATTTATAACAAGCTGGGAAACAAATAAAAACCCATGTAAAAAATTTTTTTTTCATACACTTAATAAATCAATCTAATTTAATTTGCTTATAGACCTTTAAAAAATTTAAATTTTAAAAGTATACTTGATCGTTTAACATTCCAAGAAATATCATCCACCAACTTTTGTCAATATTGTTTAAATACGGTTAGGGCACAGGAAACGTTTTTTACAAAAATTTTCACATGACAATTAGATATAGTCTAATTATAGATTTCTGATTATATCTGCAAAAAAGGAAGTGCTGGGCATTGAATTAGAACAATCTATTATCGAACGAAACAAAACAAAAATTTCGGAAAGACACGAGCAACCGGTGTTTCTCAAGAAATCAGTGACCAAAAAAAGGAGCTATCCACGCCCAAGTGAGTGGGATAGAAGATTCCGAATAGATCCTATAATACTCAAGGTCAAGTATCTTCTCTGTTCATGGGAGCGGAGGGTCAATAATTTTAGAGGGCGTGCGCCAGGAGCTAATAAAAAATTATGGGCCCTAAAAATTGGGTTGCAACCAAAAAATAGGAAAACTAAAAATTTGTTTTATTTTCTTGCATAACTTTGAAACTAATAGCATCTGGTTACTTTTTTTTGACCGAAACCTTTTGTGGTTACGTGTGTTTTTTTTCAAATTAGAATCATGAACGATTAAGGAAACTAATTGTGAATACCTACTTCTAACAAAAAAAACAAGACAATACCATTCAGGAAAACATATGAATCCCATGTTGGCGTTTTAAAAAAAAGCGTTGAGGCTGATTTTTTTCGTTTTCAAAGCAATTCAGTGGTAAGCGGGCAAAATAAACCAGAAACTAATTAACAATTTTTTGAGCCTCATTTTCTCAGATTTCGGACCAGAAGTTTTCGCAAGCACAAGGACACCTAAAGACTGCTTCAACAAATACTGGACAAGTAGCACAAGTGGGTGTATTTTCTTGCCATCGGCGTTATTTGAGAATTCAGTGAACAAAGATATTATTAAATCGACAAGTATTGAAAATCGAAAAAACAATCATTGAATCATTTTTCATTTGGTAAAACATAGAAACTGCCGCAGAATTATTAATACGGAATCGTCACAATTTTTTGTGGATATGGCCTCAATGGCATGGAAAAATTGTAGGGCTTAAAATCGTGACTAAAATCCCATTATCTGCACCGTCAATTGTATTGACAACAGTTGTTGTGCGCAAAACATTGTCAAGTACGCATATCTTATAAAAAAGTTTAATTTATACAAGTTTTACCATCGTATGATACCTTCGATATAACTATTATGATACCGATTTTTACATTTTTCTAGAGAAAAAGTATCATAATACACATAATAATCATAATACCTATGTCAAAGTTTTTAAATTTTCAAAATCAACTTTTGGCAGGATATACTTTTTAGGAAACGCCAGTTTTGGAGCACTAATTATGGAGATTATTGCAGTTCGGAGAATTAAGATTAAAGATTAATTCTATCAGAGAGAAAATAGATGAGTGGTAAAGTAACCACTCGTTTTTTGAGAAAATATCATGTGCAGAGAAACAGGTGACGCAACTAAGTAATAATTCGTTACATAACTGCTGAAAATTTTTTTAAAAATTTTTCTCGCTCACGGGTTTATTGTTTATTTCTTTCCAGGCGGAGAGCGGTTACGCCCTTAATTTAGCCTGGAAGACTTTAGTTTTAGTTAACTGCACTCCCATCTTTTAAATTACTTAGTACGTAGCGATTTCCAGTAGGAAATTGTGAGAGAGAATTATAAATAAATCTGAAGTGGCACAAAATCAATGCTTGCTATTTTTTAAACCGAATCGTGATACGTCTTTGTACCTTTGAATGAGGGACCTACTAATACTGGGATTAGCTGGTAACCATGTAAAAAACGTCCACTGAGTAGAAATGCATGTGAATTAGGTCTTATTAATGGTTAAAAACGCAAACTAAAGCACACGTATGGATTGGGTGTTTTCTGAAAATCCCCAAAACTCTGTATACTTACAGGCCAAGGCGTCAGCTCGGCATTATTTAGATGATGTAGTATACTATCCATTTAATATAAGGCTTCTTTTGAGTTGTTTCGTCGTTTGCTAAATATTATTTCTAAACTGATAATAAATAAACAAAATGAGAATTATTAAAACTATTTTATTTTATCATAATTTATATTTAATATTATATCCAGTGGTTAGAGATTTAATAAAAATAAAATCTAATAATAATATATCATAAAGATGGAATAATATATAAATTAAATTAAATCTAATATATTATTTATAATTGTACCAGCTATTATATTGTTTAAATATTAAATATAGCTTTTATTATGTCTGGTTAACTCTTAATGGACCAATAACTGTAATTTGTAAATATATCTTAGAAAATTATTGTTATTTACATTTCATATTATGAAGTGGTATTCCCAGCTACTGTGTCGTTGGATTTACAAAAATTCAACACCCCCCCCTTGTATAATATTTTTAAATACATATATAAACACAAGCAAGCACGGAACACTAAGACGTTTATAAGTTTTGAAATGGGAAAATATCAACTGATACAAACGACAGAATACGTTTAACACCCACCAACATTTTGTCGCAAATTTATTTATTGATGAAATGCTGTTCTGAAAAGTGGCTTCCTGTTATTTTGAATAAATATTACGTCCACTGGCCTTTTACACGTCATAAATTTTACTATTTGCGGGATTTATCAAGCAGAAAAGGATTCCATAAAATTACATCTAAAATTATCCTTCAAAATGTTTAAAGGTATTTTTTACAAATTTCATTCGAATTCTTATTCTAAATTTTAGCGAACCTTATATATATTTTTAAAATGATTTGAACAATTTCAAAGTTACATTGACAAAATTTTAATTAAAACTTAAAATCGTTTTAATGAGCGAAACCAATAAGCGATCAAATATTAATGAATTACCCAGAGTTAATAATGATTTCAGCAACAATTTAAATATATCTACAAATCTCATCTCTGGCGAGAACTTTTAGTGCATACAAACAACAATGGCCCGGTGTTACCTCTGATAGGTATAACAGTAAGTCGAAAATTTTTGAAACTTGAAGAGCCGAACTAATTGAATAGAGTTAAGACTTAGCTTAGCTTGTAGGTTAAGTATTTGACTTTGTTCCGGTTCTTTTGTTTTGTTCTCCGTTTTTTTTATTGGCTTAAATTACCGGCTAAACAAACCAAATCGTGAAATGAGTTGAAACTTTGCGACCAGAAAAAAATCACGTTTTGATTTTATAATACCAAAGGTGGCACCTTGATAATCTATTAAGGTGCAGATTTATCATAAAGTTTATGTCTAGAAGTTAAAAACAAACTAAAAACCAAAAAAGCGTTTTAAACTCTAACCCAAAATCAATAAAGACCAATCAACAAGACATACATTGCTATCACATCCACAATAACACCCACATATCTAAAACAAAAAAGCTAAAAAACTAAAAAACTCATTTATTATTTTAAACAACTTGAACAAATGCCGACGTTAAGAGTGATTTTAAAGACCAAATACATAAAAAAAACGACAACAATATTTAGGGTAGGGATGGAAACATTACTGCGACGTAGTGTTATAAAGTTCTGGTAGAAATAGAGTCCAAAACCTAGCAGTTAAATCTAAGTATTCTTTTTGTTTATTTGAAGTACTTCACTGCCTCTCTCACTCACAGCCCGCTTTATTCTAAAGGCCTGAAGCAGTCAGCTGATTGCATCGGATATAGCCATCGGTGATATATTGGGTCTGCTGTCTGCCTTTTATTTGTGTGTTTCTATTGGTATCTAAATATTGTTGTCTGTTTTTTTTTATGTATTTGGTCTTTAACAATCACTCTTAAACCGTCGGCCACTTTGTTCCAAGTTGTTTACAAAGAAATAAAACAACTTAACGTTTTTCGGGCTTCTTTTTTAGCTTCTTTTGTTTAATAATATGTGGGTCGTTATTTATGCAGACTGCTGACTAAGCCCAATGTATGTCCTTGACTCTGAATCTGAGTCTTTATCGAAATTTTGGCAGTTAGAAGTTTAATGACTTTTTTGCGTTTTTAGTTTGTTTTTAGCTTCTTAGACATAAACTTTAATGAATAAAATCTGAATTAATCAGTATTATCAAAGGTGCCACCTTTGGTATTATAAAATCAAAACGTGGATTTTTTTCGGTCGCAAAGTTTGCAATCCATTTCACGATTTGGTTTGTTTGAGCCGGGGTAATTTGAAGCCGAAATAAAAAAAACTGGAGAACTGGATAAATAAGAAACCTGGAACCGAAAGTTCAAATCACTTTAACCTACCTAAGCTTAAGCTTAAGTCTTTAACTCTTATTTTAATTTTTAGTTCGGCTCTTCTTAAGTTTCAAAAATTTTCTGACGACTTGTTTATACCTATCAGAGGTAACACCGGGCCATTGTTGTTTGTATGCACTAGAAAGTTCGCCAGAGATGAGGTTTGTAGGAAAATGTTTAAATTGTTGCTGAAAAATAAAATACTCTGAATTTTATTAATATTTATCGCTTATTGGTTTGGCTCATAAAAATGATTTTAAGTTTTAATAAAAAATTGGGTCAGTGTAACTGTGAAATTGTTCTGTTCATTTTTAACAAAGATATATATAGGGGTTCGCTTGAAAATTTTAGAATAAGAATTCGAATGAAATTTGTAAAAAATACCTTTAAACATTTTGAAGGATAATTTTAGATGTAATTTTATGGAATCCTTTTCTGCTTGATAAATCCCGCAAATAGTAAAATTTATGACGTGTAAAAGGCCAGTGGACGTAATAATTATTCAAAATAACAGGAAGCCACTTTTCAGAACAGCATTTCATCAATAAATAAATTTGCGAAAAATGTTGGTGGGTGTTAAACGTATTCTGTCGTTTGTATCAGTTGATATTTTCCCATTTCAAAACTTATAAACGTCTTATGGTTGAATTATATCTGGCTGACGCTGAAAATTAGAATGCAGACATGAGGGGACCAATTAAAATTGTGCGGTAATGACGTTTTTTTTAAAAAAACAAATAAGAACGCAGAATTTTTTTTAATTCCACCTTTTTACAAAATATACAAGAATTAACAATCTTTGACCCTTTAAAAATTTGCATTTGGGTTTTAATATAAGTAAATTGATAAATAATTATTAAAATATGGGTTTTGATCTTTATTATTAAAGCGATTTTGTTAAAAATTTTGAATGGCTTTGTTGTTAAATAGTTGATTCAATACTGCAATTTTCGCGGTCAGCTAGATTTTATTTGCCTATAGTGTTCCGTGCTTGCTTGTGTTTATATATGTATTTAAAAATATTATACAAGGGGGGGTGTTGAATTTTTGTAAATCCAACGACACTTTAGCTGGGAATACCACTTCATAATATGAAATGTAAATAACAATAATTTTCTAAGATATATTTACAAATTAAACAGTTATTGGTCCATTAAGAGTTAACCAGACATAATAAAAGCTATATTTAATATTTAAACAATATAATAGCTGGTACAATTATAAATAATATATTAGATTTAATTTAAATTTATATTATTCCATTTTTATGATATATTATTATTAGTGTTTATTTTATTAAATATAACCACTGGATATAATATTAAATATAAATTATGATAAAATAAAATAGTTTTAATAATTCAAATTTTGTTTATTTATTATCAGTTTAAAATAATTCTAGCAAAAGACGAAACAAAGTTTCGAAAAAAAAGCCTTATATTAAATGGAATAGTATAAAGCTACATAAGTCTAAAAACTAAATGCCAGAAAAGACTGAAACAAGTCCCTTTAAAACCTGTAAATTAATAACAGAGTTTGGGAAATTTTCAGAAAAACAAAACCGAATAAAAACAATACGTGTAAAAGCTTTAGTTTGCGTTTTTTAACCATTAATAAAACTTAATTCACATAAATTTCTCTCAAAGTGGATTAATTTTTACATGAGTTAACCAGCTGTAAATACCACAGTATTAGTTAAGTCACACGTCGTCAAAAGGTACAAAAAAGTATAACGATTCGGTTTAAAAAATAGCAAGCATAAATTTTGTGCCACTAGATTTATTTATAAATTCTCTCTCACAATTCCTATGGAAATCGCTACGTATTATAATTTAAAAAATGGGAGTTAGTTAACTAAAACTAAAGTCTTCCAGGCTGAAATTAAGGGCGTAACCGCTCTCCGCCTGGAAGAAATAAACAATAAACCCGTGAGCGAGAAAAATTTTTAAAAAAATTTTCAGCAGTTATGTAACCAATTATTATTTAGTTGCGTCACCTGTTTCTCTGCACGTGATATTTTCTCAAAAAACGAGTGGTTACTTTACCACTCATCTATTTTCTCCCTGACAGAATTAATCTTTAATCTTAATTCTCCGAACTGCAATAATCTCCATAATTAGTGCTCCAAAACTGGCGTTTCCTAAAAAGTATATCCTGTCAAAAGTTGATTTTGAAAATTTAAAAACTTTGACATAGGTATTATGATTATTATGTGTATTATGATACTTTTTCTCTAGAAAAATGTAAAAATCGGTATCATAATAGTTATATCGAAGGTATCATACGATGGTAAAACTTGTATAAATTAAACTTTTTTATAAGATATGCGTACTTGACAATGTTTTGCGCACAACAACTGTTGTCAATACAATTGACGGTGCAGATAATGGGATTTTAGTCACAATTTTAAGCCCTACAATTTTTCCATGCCATTGAGGCCATATCCACAAAAAATTGTGACGATTCCGTATTAATAATTCTGCGACAGTTTCTATGTTTTACCAAATGAAAAATGATTCAATGATTGTTTTTTTCGATTTTCAATACTTGTCGATTTAATAATATCTTTGTTCACTGAATTCTCAAATAACGCCGATGGCAAGAAAATACACCCACTTGTGCTACTTGTCCAGTATTTGTTGAAGCAGTCTTTAGGTGTCCTTGTGCTTGCGAAAACTTCTGGTCCGAAATCTGAGAAAATGAGGCTCAAAAAATTGTTAATTAGTTTCTGGTTTATTTTGCCCGCTTACCACTGAATTGCTTTGAAAACGAAAAAAATAAGCCTCAACGCTTTTTTTAAAACGCCAACATGGGATTCATATGTTTTCCTGAATGGTATTGTCTTGTTTTTTTTTGTTAGAAGTAGGTATTCACAATTAGTTTCCTTAATCGTTCATGATTCTAATTTGAAAAAAAAAAACACACGTAACCACAAAAGGTTTCGGTCAAAAAAAGTAACCAGATGCTATTAGTTTCAAAGTTATGCAAGAAAATAAAACAAATTTTTAGTTTTCCTATTTTTTGGTTGCAACCCAATTTTTAGGGCCCATAATTTTTTATTAGCTCCTGGCGCACGCCCTCTAAAATTATTGGCCCTCCGCTCCCATGAACAGAGAAGATACTTGACCTTGAGTATTATAGGATCTATTCGGAATCTTCTATCCCACTCACTTGGGCGTGGATAGCTCCTTTTTTTGGTCACTGATTTCTTGAGAAACACCGGTTGCTCCTGTCTTTCCGACGTTTTTGTTTTGTTTCGTTCGATAATAGATTGTTCTAATTCAATGCCCAGCACTTCCTTTTTTGCAGATATAATCAGAAATCTATAATTAGACTATATCTAATTGTGATGTGAAAATTTTTGTAAAAAACGTTTCCTGTGCCCTAACCGTATTTAAAAAATATTGACAAAAGTTGGTGGATGATATTTCTTGGAATGTTAAACGATCAAGTATATTTTTAAGATTTAAATTTTTTAAAGGTCTATAAGCAAATTAAATTAGATTGATTTATTAAGTGTATGAAAAAAAAATTTTTACATGGGTTTTTATTTGTTTTCCAGCTTGTTATAAATTTAATACGAACTATTTTATTAATTTAATAAAATGATTTGTTTTATTAACTTTTCGTAGTGTTCCACATCTTAAACATCCTTACTTTTATTTTACCCCAATCCACACTAATACAAAATATATACTTATAAATAATATTTTTTTCTAACATTGAGAAAATATCATATTATTTGTATTCAACGTTTTGTTATCAATGACTTCATTAGGATTGTTTACATTTCCTTATATTACCACTTCAATATTTGTGCTATAATTATATAATTATGCTGTTTGTTATCTACTTGATATCTGTCACTATAAATAGAATTGCTTGAGTTATTAGATGCATATATTTTGGACTTTAATCTAGTGTCTTAAGAAATTTTTAAGCCGCTTTTTAAAATATTTTTGTTATAACTGCATTAAAGCATTACAGCAATATTGAGGTTGCTGCTTTTCAGATATGCTTGTAATTACTCAAATTTTTTTAGTTTAAATGTTTTTATGTAGCCTTTGGTTTTATTAACCAATTTATTTAACCAATTTAGTGTAAATAATTATAAAATTTATTTTATATGAGGTTTTTCTTCTTTGCTGAAGTCAATAGTCTAGCTTAGCTCTTTGTTCGGCTGTCATTCTTTAATAAAAAAAACATAAATTTTAAACCGTAGGATCCTGTCTATAATGTCCCAGAAAATTTTTCCTAGATCAACAAATATTTTTTTCGTAACTCTTTTTTTATTTTGCGAATTAGATTTTCTTTCGTTTGAAGCTTTGACAATTACATATCCTGAACTATAATTTGTTTATGTCAACACAATTATGCTTCTGTTCTCTGAGCACTTTAGAATTTATGTTGCGATGCAATATATATTTTATCGCTTATAGGCAATTGATTTTGTTTCGAATGTCGAATGTCCTTTTTCTTTTGGATGTCTGGTATATATAGTTATGATTGTGTGTAATACCCATGAATTTTTAATCATCAAGATTTAAACTGCACAAAGAAAGAAAGGGATTATGGACGCTCGTTACTGCAATTTATTGAATTAAAATGGAATAAATGGGGCCTTTTTTCACCAGGACAGTTATAAATTTATTTATACGTTTTAGAAAACGTAAATTATAAAAAATCTTATTTTACTAAAAAAACATATAATAGTTTATGACTATTTAATAAAAAGGTATTTTTGGCTTTATTATATTTTTTTTTCATTTTTAGCATAAAAATTTTTCTATTCAGGTTTTTCTTATAAACCAAAAAAATGAAATAAATCACAAAAAAGCATTACACTGTATTCATTATTAATAAAATTCCACCGACTACTTTAAAGAATTATAAAAAAAACTATTTTTTGAACGAGAACGAACATCCTGTTATTGGGGATTTAGTTTTTTTATGGCGTATTTTGCAACTTATTTTGCGATTCTGTAAAAGAACTTTCATAGCGAATAACATTTTGTAAAGCTATATTTTTTGTTACAGCTGACATGTACAATTCTATCTCAAAATTCTTTCATTTTTACCATTTTCTCAAATAAAACGATCATTTTACCATTTTTGCCTGATTTAATTTTTAGACTTTTTTCACGTTCCATATTTGGCAATAAACAAACTATTGAAGCCAAAAATATATAATATACCGAAAAATGTGCAATTCCTATATAAAAAAGTTCGGAAAAGTGGGCCATTATAATGAACCTCTCCATTTAAATGACACTCTCCACATATAATAGCATAGTAGCCTTTTTAATTCGGCGAGTTAAAATGGAAAGGAAGCTATTATAATAGCCATTTATTGATTTATTATATGTTTTTGTTGAAACTAGTAAATTTTAAACAATTTATAATAAATAAAAATTTTACGAAACGATTTTAAACTGAGATATCGAAGAATTAAGGTGCCAAAACTATAATGAAAGCTGTATAAAATATTTAAATTTTCAGCATACCTGCGGGCATTTTCGTGAAACTTCGCAAATCTTAAAATTTGTAACTTCCTGGACGTACATGTATCTTTTTTTGATATTTCGATGAAGAATATTCTTACTCAAAGTAAACCCAACGTGGCTGCAACAATTGTTCGTTGGATTAAAAAATTCCTCCCATTAAGTAACCATTCAAATCTCGAGAATCTGACGTCACTTTATCAGCCAATTAGATATTCGATTTAATACGGAGTATTTGTTTGATAATGTGACGTCAGATTCTCGTGATTTATGAGTGGTTACTTAATGGAGACATTTTTTATCCAACGAATAAATGTTGCAACCACGTTGGGTTTACCTTTAGTACAGGGGTCTGTTTATAAAGAGCATCGTTGGTGTTTCATAACATTAACTTTTTACAACAATAACAACCTCAGATATGGTCAATAAAGTGCTATTTCAAATAATCTATTCTATAACTATTATTCGGTTGTGATATCAATGCAAATTATGCGGCGTTGCGTTTACCGGTTTAAGCAAAATATACAGACTTTTATTTTTACCTGACTTTTTAACAATACTAAAGGTAAACCTAACGTGGCTCCAACAGTTTGGATTAACAAATGCCCCCCATAAAGTAACAACTCTAATCACGAAGAATCTGACGGCATTTTATCAAAAAAAAATATTCCTTATTAAATCGAATCTAATTGGCTGATAAAATGATGTCAGATTCTCGTAATTTTAATAGTTGCTTAATGGGTGGCATTTTTTAATCCAACAAACAACTGTTGCAGCCATGTTGGGTTTACCTTTAGTTGTTAATGTGGTTCAGCTGGCTGGGGTTTTATAAAACCATAAGTGCAGCTGATTGTTTGTTTTTAAAAGTTAGGGCTCTAACTTATAAAACGGAATACTCATCTTTGCTGGTCGATTGATTCTCCACCATCGGCCGGTTGTCCTTTTCTATCAGCATTCTTAGCCTGTATTCCGCCTTAAATCTCTGTGACTACAACACAAAAAGAGTCACAGTCGATATAAAATCAACGTGACTCTGACTCATAACGTGTATATTATATGCGTTTTAAAAGATAATAGGAGTCACAGTTCTGAGTATTCTATGACGGTTCTGACTTTGTTTGTCATGGTAACGCCGAAATGTAACGATCCGACACGAGAGGTTTGACTTAGCAACTCCTCGCATCATTAGCTCCAGTTATACAGCCGAGCCCTAAGCTTAATCCCGGGCTTCTCGGCGGGCGATCGGCGCAGGGTCGGAGCGGCAGGCCGGTGTGGTCAGAGCTCGGTCGGTGCGGACGTTAATATGTCAGTAGATTCTCATATTTCCCTCCTGGATTAGACAAACAACACACTGGAGATGCGGCTAGCCGCTCACTCTGCTCCTTTGTTAAAGCTCTTTCGTTCCTGTTTTTTACCATTGCCGTTTTCCTGTGTATATCTACCAAAAATATGAATGTGTTATTTTTTTCTTTTTAATCATCTTGGGAATAACTTAAATTTGTAAAATTCTTAAATTAAATTAAATTAAATCCGATTTCTCCACAAATGGTCATTAATTGTACAAACTAAAATATAAGATTGTGTTTTTGTGTAACCGGTTATTTATTACATTATTTTACCTGATTATTTCCATATAAATGAAAAAACTTTTTTTCCAAAACAAACGCTTATTTTTCTTTACTTTTTTGTTTTTTGGTTGTGAAAAAAATTACGGTCAATACGTGACTTGTGGATTTCATGACTTAATTTAGTGTTACACATTGCTAAACTTTATTATTTATTTTTGCTTTATTTCATAAAACAATTTTGGCTTGTAAAATAATTTTTACCAGAAATGTCATTTTTTCTTTATGTTTTTAAAACAATTTTTTATTTTCGAATTTTAAATCTAAAAGTTTTTTATAAGTTTTTGCATTGTAAATTTTTTTACAATTATGTATATTGATTTTAATTTGTCAAATTTTTTTTCTTCATAATTTAAATACATGATTGAGTCGAATATTAATATGTTCTCAAGCGTTGCTAATCGTTTGTGATAAAAATTGTACTTCCGTACTAACTATATAATTTCGTAATAAAATAAACGGAGTTTAATTACTTTTAAGCTGTTTGGTTTGTGAATATACGAGTTCTGTTGCTATAGCGTTTCATATCACGCTAAAACATTCTATAGAAGCCGTATAAGCTTCAATATCTATGAACCGGAAAATAAATTTATTTTGGCAAAATAAACAACACTCACTCCTTGTCTTCACCGCCGTTGCTGTTTTCTTTTTGTCAAATGAATATTTTACGCTTTTTATACCCATCTTTTTTATATAGTGTGTATAAATTGCAATATTACTGGCACGTTTTATTAGACGTAATTTCAGAAATAAAACACCAAAAGTTAAAGACAATATGTTATTTTTGTGTTATTGTGTATATGTATATTTTTGCGGAAGGTAAAATGCGAACAGAACAGATTTGTAGCATAATACAAAATCTTAAAATTAAAAATTTAGAAAAAATCCTATCATGCCAGATGTCCGTGAAGATTAAAACTTTGACCCGACCCCGTCTCTAATAACGTGACACAATATTGATTTTGTCTGGCACGTAAGCAGGTGGAAACTTGTTGGTTCGGCCTGGCACATCCATACAATTAAAATCTATAATTTTCACTAAACTAAGAACTGTATGGGTGATCAGATTATTCTAAAATTTAGTTCTAACATCCAATATATTTATAATCTGTTTCATGTTTGCTACAAAATGCTATATTGTAAAATATTTATTTTAGTAAGGATTGTTAACTAAAACCTTTTCACCCTGACTGTATAGACTAGTTCTGAATAAATGTCTTTTAAGGCTGGTTCATACTTATGTAAAAACGTCCTTTGGACAAAGTCCAAAAGACGTTTTTACATAAGTATGAACCAGCCTTTACTGTACGAGAGAAGGTACAAAAAGAAAAAAAAGAAATTTTAAAAAAATCGTAGTTTTCTTAGTTTTTTTAGTTAAAACTTGTAGGGTAACTGACTTAATTTCGGCCACCTTTTTTTATTTTTTTGAATAAGTTTTTTCTGGATTTTTCAATCAAGCCAAAATTTGGCCTAAAAATCAAACAATAGCTATATTTGTTATTCCAGTGCAAAATTTGAATATTTCTGTTACACTTAAAAATCAATGAAGGTTTAAACTTTCTTTTTAAAGTGGCCGAAATTAAGGCGCGTGCCATTTATTTCGGCCACCTACAAAAAACTGGCCATAACTATTGCTTAAACGAACAATAAAAAATTCTAAAGGTTGCAAATTTATCCTTAGGTATTGTTCTTGGTACATATAACTTAATTTTTCCCGTTTGCGAACTTTAATAGTTATTAGCAAGACTTTAAATAATTATGTCAAAACCTTAAAAAAACAAGTTTTAATAATTTGTATTTTTTATTCAATTTTTATTTTTGGCTTAACAAACGTCAAAACAAAGTCAAACGAGCAAAAAAAATTCTTTATAAATACGGTAGTACAATGATATTTAAAAACAGCAAAAAACGGCAGGTTCTTTCACCTAAATTTTATGGTGGCCGAAATTAACGGAATCTTAAAATGCGCAGTTAGTTAAACGCATTGCAAAATGATTTTGAAGAAAATATCAAAACATGAAAATTAACAACTTTAAGCCTTAAATAGACGATATTTTAAGGTTATATATTGCTTCGTTCTAAATTTGATGCAGTTTAAACACAAAGCAAAAATTAAGAAAATCATAAAAAATTCACTTTTTGTATGAAAATGTTGATAATTTAGAATAACAAAAATAAAAAACTTTTGCAAAAACACTTTATTCAACATTAATCCAGTTACTTTTGTGCTAGTTCTTTTGTGTTTTAAAAATAAGCCAATTTTCTAACACCCTAAATTGGTGGCCGAAATTAAGGCGTGGCCGAAATTAAGTCAGTTACCCTACTTAATTAAAATTGCTACACGACGTTATGTTTTACTATGTTCAAGTACTTAAATATATCAGTTTGTGCTAAATAAATTTTGGTTTTTTGATAAAACATAACAATAGTTAGATAAATCATCACTAAAGTAGTATTTTCGTGAACAATGATTTCAAATGAGCATTTCAAATTTCAAATAAAGTTGAAATTTGCGCTTTGAAACTAATTTCAAACTTACATTGTTTTTTTTTAATGTTTTGATTGTAAAACTATTCAAAACTTAAAAATTATCTTTAAAAAGTCCATTCCAAACTTTTAAATAGATAAAAAGGCATTTTCTGTAACTGAAACATTAAAAAAGTGGGAACCAAGAGTGCCAGCAGCGCCGTACTTACAAAACGACAAAAAACTAAAAATCCCCAAAAATGCTTTTGTAATTTTAAAAAGTATTTAAGAAATTTTGTTGGTTTTGAACCAACAAATATTTGAAACCGCACAATCGACAAAATTCCGTAAAGGTTTTATTTTTTGTGTAAATTGCTCCCTGCGCCATAAAGCCGGTTTTTCTTAGCGCAGCAAAGAGCAGTGAAACCGCGCAGTTTTACAGCGTAGGACAGTTTGTGATAAAATACTTACGTTAAAACACTCACGGAATTTCATGGATAGGCATAGATTCAGGCAAATTATGTCAACGTGTCACCTAGGCTGGGCAAATATCTATATGTGTAGCAGCTTTTGAATAGAGCGTCTATTTCGTTAACGTGATATTCTTATATATTTTTTTGCAACTAAAATCATTTGTACTTAAGATAGAGGCATTTGTTTGTGCTTTTGCTATTTGTAAAGTAATGTAATGCTCTGTATATTGATCGTTATATGGAGCTCCGGCCATTTAAAAAAGAGAAAGTTCTGGAGGTCCACCTTTTCCAGCAGCGTTTTGAAGCCTAAATATATTTTAAGTTATTACATCAACATTTAAGAGTATTTTTATCTTTTTTAACATGTTTTAAAAAAACTAAGTTTAAATAAAAATAAAATAATCTTTGGCATTATTCTTTAATCATGCATAACATAAGTAAAAATATAGGGCGGAACTCCAAAAAAAAACACAACACTATATTGATCACAATCAATCAAAATGTAGACAAATAGTTCTTATAACGTTTGGTGCGGAACGACAAAAATAGTTCAGCAAACTAACACTAATTTATTTAGAAGTAGCGGTGAATTAATACATAAGATACACATACAGCTAACGTTTTTTAAATCCATCTTTTACATTTCTTTTTAAAAATATTTTGTTATCATTTTCCTTGATTTCGTTAAAAGTAAAAGTGTGTATACAAGACTGAGCAAAAACTTGTCAAATGTTTTATCTTCCACTGTTAATTATTATTCGTAATAAATTTCTCTACCCTTACTGACGTATTACTTTACTTTACTCTATCTAATTACTCTTTTATACCGAGAAAAATTACATTGATTTGCATTATTATTGTATGTAATAGCACTGATTTATGTTTGGTAGACAATTGGTTATTTATTGGATATTTATTGACTGTTTGTTAGTCCTTATAAAGCCCGGTATACACTTCGTCCAAAATGTCCGAAGGAAAACCAAATTTTCAATTTTTCCAATCGAAGACGTTTTTTTCGAATTTTAAATAATATAGTTTTTGTGTAAATAGGTCAAAATGCCAAAAATGCAGAAAATCTAAAAAAAACGTTTTTAAATCGTACAAAAACGAAGTTTTTGACTGTGTCTTTTATACAACCAGGCTTAACTAAATTGTCTCTTTTTTTGATACAAAATTGAAAACAAATGCAAAATTATTTTAAGCATTTTCCAAAAATTTTCCTTTTTTCCGTTTTTTTTTGAAGAATATTTAGTATAATCAAAAATATATAATATACTATATATTGTATAGTATTATATATTTTTGGTATAATGATGACTAAAAATTAATGGTTTAATTTCAAAAACTTAATTTATATTAATATATTTTAAGTTAAAAAATTGCGAGAAAACTTCCTACTCCATCCAGATTTTTAAAACGAGTATATGCGTTAACACTCGTTTCCTAGGATTTTATCTTACATTTGCTAAGGAAAAATCCTTGCTATGGGGCAATCAGCTGTCTTTTTTCTTGAAAGTTGTATCGATTTTTATGTAATTAGCAGACTAGCTAACTCGTTGTGGAAAGTAAAACCTAAACTTTTTCTATACTATTCAACACAGATTGTAGAACGTTCACTATAATAATTGATAATATTTCGGCTGCTTGAGCTAATTTAGAGCTATGCAAAACTGACACTGTGTCTCGTATACAAATTATAATTTCAAACGTTTTATCTAACCCAACACTTTTAACTAAACCGGTATAAATTTGAATAGTTTAAATCGCAGCGTTTCAAATCGATTTTCCTATTTTGAAAAATTCCTTTCCTATTACGATTGTCAAACGTGCAGACAACGTAGTTGAATAAATTATGGTTAGACTAGCGATTGTGTGAATAGAATCACTCATCAAAGCCAAATTTCATCTTGTATTTTATTATATTTCTGTGTACCCAGTCCGATGCTTCCAATCGCTTGAGTGCCAAATACTGTATGCATTCGTACAAATATTAATTAACTATAAAAATGCATTGTTTATTTGATTGATTTTAAAGATATTTTGACCAAAAAATTAATTTAAATTGTTTAAAATTTTAGCAGCAGATCATTTTATTTTGTTTACTTATTTTTTAGTATTAGCAAAATATTTTTGGTATTAGCATCAGCGTTAGTTACCTACACGTTTCCCCTAATAGCATGCTCTGAGTTCAAAATGGATAAAGCTCTGGAGTTTAGTAAATTATTAAACAAAATTGATTAATCATTGAAATATGTTAAAGTTATTTTAGTCGCCTTTTGATGGGTCATTTTTATGTTTTACCAAGTTTTGTTTTTGTTTTAAAGATATTGCACTGCGTGAAATTGTTCGGAAATGAGTTGTTTAAAAAGGCATGAAAGAAAAAAAGCTCCGATGTTCACATGCCACGAAAACCAGTGTTCCAAAAAATGGAGCTTCGTTTCGAAGATTAAAACTTCCGAAGAACATAAGCTACATAGAGTATTTTTTGAATTTTTGAATAAAATCCGTAAAATTCCTTATATTTTATAACTATTTTATTATAATAAATGTAAAAAAACAATTTAATTTTCTTATAAGGATTACGTAAATCTATAAACTGTATTCTAACACCTAAAGTGGTACTGGCTTATAGTTGCAAATATGCCATAGGAATCACTAATGATAAAAAAGATGCGTGTACCTTTTATAAATTTTAATTGTCATGTATATATTATTAATGTGCCCTAGAGCTCCGGAGCGAAGCTTCCGAGCGGAACTCCGCTTTTGGGAGCTCCAGAGCAACCCCCGGAGCTCCGCCCTATTTTTGTACTATTTTCATGAATAATTAAAGAGATGTCATATATTATTTAGTCAAAATTTTTTTGCAAATTAATTTTTTTAAATTTATTTCATACGCCCGAAATAGTCTTAAAAATGCAGATAGAGTGACTTTAAATGTATTTCAAGCTTAAATAAGCTTAAAATCACTCATTTAATGGGCGGAGTTCCGGAACTCCCTCTGTTTCAAATGGCCGGAGTTCCGGAGGAACATCACTAGTAAATATTTACTGCTTTTGTTTTACTCAGTTTAAGTATTCACAAGAGAGCGTTTTCAGAGCAATTAAACGTTTAGAAAAACTTCAGCACTCAACTGTCTTTCTTTTTTATTGCGTTTAATTTTTTAGTTCTTAGCTAAATGTTGGTTGCACAACGGGTTACAAACTTTTTTTTTCTGTCATAACTTATATAACTAAAAATAAAATTTTAAAATAGACAATCGAAAAGAACAAAAAATAATGTTTTTTTGCTGCTCTGAAATTTATTTGTGATTAAAAAATATTAAATTTTCGTTAAAAATGCTGTACAAGTGACGTTCAGCGGCGATTTTAAGTATAGTCTAAGTTATCCGGATATAAAAAGAGCTTATTTGGAGGTTTTTCGAATTATTTTACAACAATATTCTTTAGTTTTAATATATTCAGTGTAGTTTATAGATTATTTATTTTGCATAACGCATGATATGCAAGGCCGATGTTACTTAGCACTAATTGCGAAACCAAATATTACATATAACTATATTAACAAAGAATATTATCACAATGTAGCGTGTCTCAGTCGGGAATCGATCCAGGGACCTTCAGTATGCAAGACGTAAGATCTGTCACTGCGCCACAACCGGGAAGATAATTATTTAATTAATTATTAGATAATCGAAATAAATTATTTTTTAACGCATGTATTAGAAAACAATATAATAAAATAATTTAGTTTTAAAGAAACAGCTTTAATATTTAAATACATGGTAGCTTTTAATAGCTTGAGCTTACAATAAATATTCATTTCATTGTTAAAATATTATGTTTTTTAATTCATACCAAAAAATTTGGGAAATTTTACAAGAAAAAAAACCAAATTCAAGCAATAAAGCTTTTTTTAACAACCGGCTAACTTAGCCGGTAGTTAACATGCCGTTATTAGAACGGTCCCAGTAGTTAATCACTGTTGAAGATTGTTTGTTTTTTTTTAATAAAAAAACGCACTAAAATTCCCAAAAGAAAAACCAATCCGATGCGTCGTATGTGTCCTCACGATAATCACGAATATGACTCATTTTTAGCAAAAAAAGTATAAAGTACAGACAATTTTCTTTATTCCTTTAAAAAGCTTTAAAAAAAGAATCGCAGCCTGAAAAATGTTAAAAAAAATACGCCATGAATAATAACAGTAAATGTGTTATTTTTATCGCCAGCTGACGCGAATATTCGGGGTTTGGATAAATATTCTTTCAAATAATGATTAACTCGTATTTATATTCTCACTATAAAGAAAAAAAAAGTTTTTGTCTATTTGTTAGAAAGCTATGTTTATCATATGTTTAACCAGATTGGAGCTCCGGAGAAATTATTGAAGCTCCGGAGTTTCGAAGCTCTGCCCATTTTGTATTTTTATTTTCTGAATAAAAAGGCGAAAATATTTTATTATATTTGTGTAAAGTAAACATTTTTAAAGTTTTATTTAAAACGTTAAAAATAATTTTAAAAATGGGGTTTAATTTTAAAATTTAAAAAAAAATTTTTAAATTTTAAAAAAAAGAGAGGGAAGAAAAAAAGGGAAATGTATTGATATTTAGGTTTGTGTTTTTGTTGGTTTGTTTGGGGGGGGGGGGGGGTTTTTTTATTTTTAAATATTTTATATATCTTAAAACATATTTTGGGCGGGGGGGGGCGGGGGGGGGGGGGGGGGGGGCGGGGGGGGGGGCGCCGGAACTTTGATTGGCTGATGAAAGCAGAAAAAACTTGTAAAAAAATAAAAAGGGGATTCATGTTACGTAAGTTTTTATAACTTAATTAAGGGGCAAAGCTCCGGTGTTTCTTTTCTTTTTAATCTAGGATAATTGTGGATATAGGAACATCACTAATTGTTACACCTACTGTGTTTTAAGGTACTGAGAGGCAAAATCCATTGTTTGTTATTTTGATTTTCGCCAGCTGATTTCAACACGTGCGCATGTCCCTCCAATTTCTCTATATACCAGTCAACGTAAACATAATTATGCGTAACACTAGATTACGGCATAATTTGAAGCTTTAGAGGCTAGGAGAAGCAAGGTTGGTTGTGTATATAAAGGTGCGATGCGGAGTCAAACTTTTTGTCTTCAATTTTGATAATTTTTTGTGAAAACATTACCCCTGCCCCCAATAGCTCACAAATACATTTTCAACAAAATATCTCCAGTGGTTCAGGAGTTACGACCCCCCGAAAATGGAGTTTTTCGATAATTCCGTACGTGAGAGATTGCTAAATGGGTATAATGATATACGTTTAAAATTACACACTGAAAGAAAACGGTTATTTTTTACTTTAATTTGATACCTTGATCGTTAAAATTGGTGCAATATTTGTTGAAATATTGCGTTTCCCGTACAAAAAACCCGCAATTTTTTCGTTAAAAACACCAAACGACGGCAGTGATTCCCAACCTTTCTTTCCTTCACTTTGTGTTTTTGTGGAAAAAATCGAGGATTTTCGTACAAAAAACGCAATATATCAACAAATAATGCACTGATCTTTACGATAAAGGTATCAAATTAAAGTAGAAAATAGCCGCTTTTGTTGAGTACATAATTTGTAACGTAAATCGTTATACACATTGAGCAATCTGTCACGTACAGAATTGTCGAAAAACGCCATTTTTGGGAGGTCATAACTTCCGAACCACAGGAGATATTTTGTTGAAAAAATTTTTGTGGGTTTTTGGGGGTTAGAGGTAGGGTTTTCACAAAAAATCATCAAAATCTAAGACAAAAAGTTTGAGTCCGCACCGCACCTTTAACCGAAATTTAAGCCTTGTTCTCTATTGTAAAATATATATTATAGAATCGAAGGTTTAAAAAACTTAGAATTTAAAGCGACTAATATCCACTTTATCATATTTTTAAATTTTAATTGCGCAACCAAATTGATTGTTATTTTGTCAGTAATTTAATTTACTATGCAAATTTATGTTAAAATAACGGTGATTTCGTTCAGAGACGAACATTTAGTTCAACTGGTCTTGCGAATTTAATCAATTTTACAAATGAGTTAGCAGACGAAAAGGGTTAAGCGCGAAAACTTTAATTTTTTATTGATTATATTTACTTATAATTTCTTATTTTTTGCTTATCATAGATTAGAAAATATATTGATTTTTTCAAAATTATTAATAACTTCTAGAACAATTGAACAAATTTATTAGATGTTCATAATGTTTACTGTTCTAAAAAACAGTGTTTTTGAATTTTAAGTTTGTAATTTCATTGAACAAAGTCACTTAGGATTCGCGTATTAACCAAAATAAAAAAACCGTGAGTTTTTTATGATTTTTATTTTCTAATACAATCTTTATAATGTTTAGTATTATAGGCAGGCGTACTGAATGGCTCTGTCTCTGGAATTTAAAAAGACTAAATAGCTTCGGGACGTCATTATTCTCTCAATTTCTAATCCGCGCCCTCTATAATAAGAAGAATCGGGCGCATCGGCTAGGAATTGGTTTAGCGGCTTTTTTCTTTCTTCTTCGTGTCCCGGCCCGATGCTAATAGGTGAAGCATGTGCAATTCTCCCTCACACCCCCGTCACACCTAGAGCTACGCCCAGGATTATAAAAGGCTTCTCCTCCGAATGTATTTTTGCGTCCTTTCCCTAATCCCGAGATCTATCGACTACACACTGACAGATATGGTTTGTGGGATTTGTTTGTTTTCAAATATTATTTTTCAGTTTTTTCCGTTTGGTAAAGACAATATTTTGTGTGAAGGGGTGTGAAAGTTGGATTTAAAAACGAGTAAAAGAAAGATACCTAATCGGTGGAAATATGTAAGTATACAATCTCGTTCTTATGTTTTGTCTTATATTAAACATTTGGGATTATGTCCAGCAACCGCTGCAAATCCGCGGAAGGTATTTTGCACCAATGCTGCTCTGTGTTAAACTCTGCGTCCGCGATTGCCCAGACGCGGAATTTAACATTGAGCTGTACTGGCGCAAAACACTTTCTGCGGATTTGCAGCGGGAAGAATCCAAAAGGGTTAAAAGTTATTTTTTTTGGAAGAGAAAAGGGCAAGTTTGAAAGACTTTTGGAAAATCAAGTGTCTTATTAAGCGATTAAAAAATTAGCATTATTGATTCTGTTCTGTTCTAATTAAGCGATTAAAAAATTGGCATTATTGATATAAAATTCTGTTCTTCAAAATATGACTCAACCTTTACTGTCACAAATTTATAGCACTGCATATATTGTTGACTTAAAACAGTAAATTGTTTGATATAAAATTTTTTTTAAAATTAATTTTTTAAAAATAATTTTGTGTGTAATCGATAATTTTCATCATATTTTTTTGGGTTTCTCTTTTTAAAATTATTTTGTCAAGTTTTTTGCACCGACAAAATATATCAGTTGCTCATTTTATTTTGAAAGCTTCAGCTTATGAAAATGATAAATTGAGTTTTTTGTCATTTTCTGAATTGCTTTTTTAAAAGCTCCACGGCTTAAGAACTGTATTTTATTTGTTGATTGAAACATTTATCATTTTTGTTAAGTCTATAAGTGTTGAAAATGCTGCTCTATATTAATAAAAAATTATGTTGCTACATGTATAATGCATATTTCTTGTTATTACTTAAGGTGGGGGGGGGGCGGGGGGGGGGGGGGTGGGGGGGGGGGGGGGGGGGGGCGGGGTTGTGGGCCTTGTAAAAAAAAGGTTTCAAAATTTTAATTTTTAGTTAAGTTATTTTTATTGACGAATAAATGACACTGAACAATTTTTTAAATTAAAAATGAATTGTTTCTAAATAAATAAAATAAAAATCTCTCACTTACATATCATTAAAGTATTGTTTTCAAAGATATCATTTTAATAGTAGATTATACATAAAAGTTTGTATCTACGACAATTAATTTTATTTGGTAATTTAAACACAATATTTATATTTTGCTATGTTTTTAAAGTGTTTTTTTTTCAAGTTTTTGATATTAATTTTACCTTTTTAGTGTATAAATAAGTTTTATTTTTCGATGTTTTATGTTTACTTCGCAATTGATATTGCGCTACGCATTCTTGGTCCGTTATTTATGCTAAGAAGTTATTTATATTTTATTGCAAAAAATAACTGTGACTTCTCGGAACGGCCAATCAAATCAATATATTGGTATCTTTCGTACTTATATTTAAATTCTGAAAAGTAGTGTTTATTTTTCAACCGCTATTCTGATTTTTTTACTTATAGCATTATCTGCTGAATGACTTCTCCTATATTTTTTTGTGCCACAGAAAAATAAATCAAATAGAGTATAAAACTAATGCTACTGCATAAACTTTTATTTTTGATGCTGTTAACTGTAAAGCCGTCACAGCACTAGTATTTCATGCAGGTTCTGAGTCATTTTGTGGTTAAAATGAAGACAATTTTACTTGGCTTTAAGCGACGCATTTCGTACAGAAAAATCTCTTCGGGATTTTAGGCCGGGAAAATTAGCCGGGCGAGTTATGAACCCGCGTACTTTTTTCGATTTTTTTGCCTTGGCGAACCTCTCGAGCCGCCGGCGTTTATTAGAGGCGTAATTTTTACGACTGTCGTATTGCTCCTGAAAGTAGAGGAGGAAGTCAAACAGTCTAAGTTATGCCAACAGAAAGAGTCGATGTCGGCTTTAACTTTATATTTAGGTACATATTTTAGCGTCTGTGATTTATTTCTGAACACCTACATTATTGGTCAAAGTAAAATAAGTCGCAAAAAGAGTCTCAAACGCTCGTTATGATTGGTTATTTACACCCACTATGTTCGCATCACAATACTTTTACACCGACCACAAATTAAATAGACTACTGCTCAAATCACAATAATCAAAAATGAATGACAGGCGTGTTTTTCTTATTACACCCGACTACTGGATTTTAAATTTCGTGGTGGTGTCAAAGAAGATCCAAAAACTCTGGATTTTTTTTTATTTTGTCAGTGCCTCGTTTTGTCGACTTTAACAAGCTACAACCGTGGAATCAGATATATCCGCCCGCCTGGAAACTTGATCATCTTAGACCAATAAAACCCCCGGCGAAAGTCGCCTTGGAAGTCAGTGCACAGCGGTGAGAGTCGTTTGGCCCGGCGTTTAACATGAGGCCTCAAACAGACGCCTCGCTTTCAAAAGAAGAATTTCAATGCCAATTTTAACTAATCGGTGATATTACTCCTGTTTAAACATCACGGGTGCTTGAAAATTTTACTATTTTAATCCCGAATACTTTAATTAACTTTTTATTTCGCTCACCACATACATAACAGAAAAAGTCGCCAAACAATATCAGTCGGAAGTTAGAAACAGCTTAACAACTAACAACTAAAGACAATTTTTTGATCCAAGTAAACTGAAGAGAAAAAGAAAACTTAAATGTACTAAAAATTTAACATTTGTATAACTAAATTTTATTTAAACACTAAATTCATTTAAAATATTTCTATAACAGACTATACATTTAGTAAGGTCTTTTAATGAAAAATTTTAACTAATAATAAATATCTCAAACTTTTTGGTTTTTAGGGGAGAAGGGAGGGGGAATTTCGACTGATAAAGTACCGATAATAGTATCTAAAACGAAGAAAAACTACCGAAACCACTGATCACGGTACAAAAAACACAAAACTTTTAAAAAATATTTATTATTTTGTGTTTTTTTAAATACAGTGATCGAAAATCTGTGACCAAAATAGTTTTCAAGTTAATAGAAAGGTTACTAAAGAAACCGTTTTTGCCGTTTTGGCCTGCAGTTATCTACGAATTATTTTATTTTGTACTTATTTATTTATTTAGGGTTTGGTAGGCGCGAAAAAGGAGCGTTTAAAAAAACTTCAGTTAAAAGAATTAATCTTGGCTAGCATTTTTTTTACATTTTGTGGTATTGTATAAAAAATAATTTCAAAGTTATATCGCGTGATAATAGAGCCAGGGCAATTTTTATCGGTCATTCATTAGCTGTCGTTATGTTTATGTTTGTAGGGAAACACAAGTAAGTCACTCGTAAGCTTATAGGCATAAAAAGTGGCCAGACTTATATCGAGCCACTTTATCTGCAGTCTTTTTCTTTAGAGTTTGCGGCTTTTGAAATCACTCAACAGAAACCGTCGTAAAAAATTTTTCGATTCAATGCATTTTTTCGTTGAATATTTGGTAAAGTATGATTTTTTTACACTAATAATTTCAGCCTTTAACAACTGGCAGATTTTGTAACCATATTGTTGTTTTAATTTCATAAATATTTTTTATAAATTTTCATAATAATAATAATAATTTATTTTATCAAAAACAGGAACAATAAACAATAAAACCAATTTATATAGATTTTGTAAATTTTCATAAATTTTTTCACGGTTTTGGTGCATATAAAACATATTAAAGAACCATTAAGAATGTAAATTGTGTGCTGTAAACAAAGATTTATATATTTTTAACCCTTTCTGATTATGATCGTGCCTCATGGCTTTGTATAAAAAATGAAATGAAGGAGACAATAAATTAGAAAAATCACCGAAGGATAACATTGAGCACTGCTGTTACGATCTCGTTTTTTTTAAAGCGCGGGTCATACTTTGTTCAAAATGTTTAAAAGACAAGAACAAAAAGTCCGATTTTGGGCAATTTTATTTTTTGGGCAATCCGATTTTAGGGAACGTGTTTTAAATTTAAAAAAATATACTTTTTCTTTGGTCGAAATGCCAAAAAAGCAGGAAAAATAAAAAGAGCCTTTAAAATACCCAAAATCTGCCGGACAAAGTATGAAACAAACCTAAAAAGCTTTTTCGCTTACTAATAAGATCGGAAACATCGCTAAAACTACAACTAAAATTAAAAACCTTCAGGCTGAAACTAAGGGCGTAACCGCTCGCCGTCGGGAAAAAATAAAGAATGTACGGGCGAGGATAAAAAGAATAAAAAAGTTGTCAGAGAGAATGTAACCATTTATTTTTAATTTGCGTCAGGTGTTTCCCTCCACGTGATATTTTCTCGAAGAACGAGTAACACTTTACCACCTAGTTATTTTCACCCTGATGGAATTCATCTTTAATCCCAAAATAATTTTTATAGCGTTAAGATTATTTTAATTTTACTGGTTAGTAACGTATTATAATGTTAGTTTTTGAAATTTTTAATAATTGAAAAAAAATAGTGTAACTTGTATCAGAAAGTGTTCGTTCTGTAAATTGAAACAAATTTTTTCAATATTTTACATTTTAAAATGACGTTTTTTGTAGATTTGCTATCCCTTCCTTTTAGTTTTATTGAAAAATAACGTACCGTAAAAATATTTATTTTCATATTATTCGTCTTTAATTTTGGTTGTATGAAATGAAAGCATCGCTAAAAATTGCCTATTATCCACCGTTAAAATTTGATACGATATGGCGGTTGTTTTCAGCGAGTGTAAATCTATTCTAAATCATCATACACAAATGAAAAGCCTATTTTGCAATTTAATTTATTTTATGCCTTCTTTTGTCGAATGAATTAACCAATACGATGAATCATCTTTCATTTATTTCCTTAAACAATTTACCACAGACTGAAATCTAAGAAAAAAAACATAATCAAAAAAGTCATGTAAAGATATTAGATTTTTATGAGTCATTTCACACAAAAAATGACCCAATAAAACCATAAACTCCTTATTTATCAATTTATTTAGTGGTTGAGAATATTAAGCTGATCGTTAGAAATAGTTTTCTAATATAAATGACGTTTATAAACTTGTTATGATTAGTTACCAAATTGATTTCATTTTTTGTTAAGATAACAAATGTAAAACTCGCATTTGTATGCTTCTTTTTAATTAAAAGTAATTTTATTTCACTTAAACCCACTTTTAATGAAGTTTTATTATTGTTTTTTTCAAAAGAAATGACTATATGTTAATTGCGAATATCGTCTAAAATTGTGGTGTGTGCATGCGTGGGTTTTCTTTGCGTTTTTTCCTCGTTTTTAAACAAAACAGACACAGTATTTCCAAACTTCAAGGTTGTTAATTTATTTCTTCCAGTAGGTACGTCAATTTTAATTCAAATTTAGTCTTTAAAAGGAAATGAGTTTATCAATAAGAGCCAACCCTAAGGCCTAAAAAATTAAATACACAAACAATTACATGGGAAAGGCGAGCCTTAAACACCACCATTAAAATTGTCTTATTCCTGTCGATTTTAACATAGACGCACCTCTTTAAAATAGACATCTGCTCAATAACACTGCGACTATCTCTGCAATTAGCGAGAAGTCGTCTTATTTTAAAAATAGAAGGAAAAAAAGGGATTTTTATATATATTTAAAATGCGTTCGAAGGCCGCACAGCGCATTGTGCCATTTGTCAACTGGGAATCTTAACGCACTTGTCGGTTTTAAAAACGACAGGACAATAGAATAGAGAGGGATGAGCGTCGCCAGCCCGAATCCCGGCGCCGCTTCATTCCTGCACCCAAACCAAAAAGCACGTGGTGAAGGCTGTGTGAATTGTACGCGCATTTTGAAGCCAACCGCTTTTCACAGCTGATTCTGAGTGTGTTGTAAGATTGGACAAAAGTTGAAAGAATTGACATTGTGAGTTTGATTTACACCGATCTATTGCTTCTTTATATTAGAGCTCTCAGTTTTAAATTCGATTAATTTCGCGTTTTTAAATTTAAATTTTTCAAATAAGAAATGCTATGCGCCTGAACCTATTTAATTTTTTATCTGTTTTTGGATCTTAACATATTCATTCTTGCGCCCAAACCAAAAAGCACGTTGGCTGTGTGAATTTTAACGTGCATTTTGAAACCGACCGTTTTTCACAGCTGATTGTAAGTGAGTTGTAAGATTGGACAAAATTTAAAAGATTTGACGTTGTGATCTTGGTTTTCCTTTCTCCAATGCATTGCTTCACTAAATCTTTCAGTGCTAGATTAGATTCCTTTGACGTTTTTAAATATAAATTTCGTAAATAAGAAGTTACATTGGAGCATACTTAATTTTTTATCTCCGCTTTTGGATCCTCACAAAAATTATTTTTTTGCGAAAAATTTATTAAAAATCACCGTATTTGTTATTTCTTAGTTTTAACGCGTTTGAAAGTTTATATTATAATAGTGGTATTATTTACTTCACACTTTGTTTTTATTATGTTTTATGTGAGGAGTGATAATAATATACAAACCATAGAAATATTCATCATGATAAATATTATTTTATTCACACTTAAAAAATGTTGGTTTGAAACACATTATTTCAAAAAAAGGCATATAATTGTTTGATATAAAAATTTTTTTAAAATTATTTGCTTGCTAAAACAAAAAATTTTGATAAACTAACTAAATTATTATTAGTGAATTTAAATTGTTCTTTTTGAATTTAAAATACTTTTTTATAAATGCATAGAATGCTTTGTTAGTGAATTATGTAACTAAAATAGCAGATTTTTTTTCAAACAAGAATCCGGTTTAAAACATTTACAAATAATTTTAAATAAAAGTAATTTTATTAAACTTTTTCAATTGTAGCAGTTTTTGTTCGATGTAGAACTCAAACAAGGGCGCCTTGCGTTTCAACGCTTTCGAACGAGTTTTTATTTATATTGCATCTAAAACTCCGTCAAAAAAATTTTTGTTTGCATAAAAAAGAAGGCTAAAAAATCCTGTTGATATCTATAGAGCCGTAATAAGGGAATTTAGAGCCTTCGGAAATTTTTGATATCTTGGAGTCGCGAAAATTGGGACTTGAATTACAAAATAAACAAATAGTTGAGATTTTGGACGTTGGTTTCTTTTGGCTTCTGGCTTCAAGTGTTCCATTTTCAACTTCAAGTTCCAACTCCTAGTTTGCTTGGCTTTAAACTCCAATTCACATTTTGTATAATAGGCTTCATGAGGTTCATATAGGTATTTAATTTGGTTTTGTTTTTAAAAAAAATTTACTTAATAGTATGTATATTTTTAAAAAAATTTTCTGCATGCTCTGTGTATTATTACTGAATGTTTTAATATGAGAAAATATACCTGGGGCCTATTTCATAAAAATTGCTTGTAATTAATTTACAGCTGTAAAGTAATAAACGCATATTTTTCTTTTGTATTTTTAATTAAAAATTATATTAATAAAATTGCGTTTAGAATTTAAAAAAATTACATGTCTGTAAATTCCATAAATTCCACAATACGTACGTATTTTTTAATTAATAAAACAAAAAGAAATTAAATGCGTTTATTAATTTACAATTACAGAAATCTTTATGAAATAGGCCCCTGGTCTTACTGATAAACTCTAATTGTTGTATTTTCTCATCAAAAAAATAAAAAAATGTATCTAAGATTAAGAGCGAAATACATTTTTTAGTAAACTTGAAATATTTAAACTTTTAAACTTAATATAACATATTTTAACATATTTAAAATTTTAGGCTTTTAGATTATAAAATGAACTTCATAGGTAACTCTATCATTTTTATTAATATAATAAATTGTGTATATGTATAAAAACGGTTTCCCCCTTTTTCCCTCCGTAGGTTTGCTTTTTAGTCTTTCATTTATTTGAAACTTTCTTGTGGTGATTTATCGATTACCTCACTTTATCAGGTTTTCATAATCACCTTTTAAAAGTTTTTTTTAATTTTTTTTGAAATATGTGTGTTTTTGATTACAGGTTGTTCACAATCCTTTTGTATTTTGTACATAATTTGTCCGAGTGAAAATAGATAAAGTTCAACTTTGTCGTCTGTGCTTTTGTGTTTTTCTGTTGACTGTTTTTATAAAATTAGCACAATATAGTCCCAAAATTGTTTATTGTGTTCACTTGACATACTGACATTTTACAAAAATTTTCCAAAACTTTTTGATGTTAAATCGTTGGTTTGTTCGCTTCGCACTATTGAAATTTTAGCCAATTTCAGTTTATTTTTCAAAACGGTATAAAACATCATCTGCGTTGTCTTAGAATGTTTTTAGTGATTTTTATCATTTCAAGAAAGAGTCGATTTTAAACGAAATCTGTAAAAAAAGTGTTGCTAGGGGTATTAGTTTTGTCGAATTAACTTTTTTTTCTATTTAAGAAACAAACAATTCAAGTTTTTTTTCTCTTTTTGACAGCACAAATTTTTAAGATAAATTATATTATTTAGTAATTCAATTGAGTTAAAAGATGTAAAAAATTTAAAATGATTTATGTTGGATTATGCCGGTATTTACTAAAGCGTTAAACTAACTTAAAAAAATAAATGAACTTAAGGTTAAATTTTAACCATTTTATACAAATTATCAAATTATCAATTTTTTTAAACAATTTTTATGTTTATATTAGATATTATTTATTTATATTTATATATATTTATTTATATATTTATTTTATTTAATGAGTAAATATTATTGTTCATCGCGATTTTTAATCTTGACAACCGGAGTAAATGCCTTTGACGCCCACAATATGTTTTTTAAACATAGATGGGTGTTAACAACAACAGTTTATTTGACAGTGTATTTCAAAGTGATTTAAAATAAAATGACGTATCGATTTCTGAACCAAGTATAATCTAGCATTTAAAAATTTATGGGTGCATTAATATGGGTTTAATTTGCTAATGAAGACGGAAATCTGAAGTTTTTGGTGATTATTTGTACTTTTATCAGTAAATATTGCAAGTGTTGAATATGAGTACTTTATTGTAGTTTTTAGTTTTTAAATTTTTATTTATGTTAGTTTAAAAAAATCAAAACAAAGCTAAATATGCCACTATTTATCCAACTATACATAGGCAATCTAAAGATGCCCTTGTGATTTGAACTTTAAACCAAAAGTTCAGTTAATTTTTAAATGTCCTATTTTTTATACAATAAAATTATGAATGAAATTCTGGACTTGAACGAGATTTCTTCCTTATTAATGCAAAAAAATTTCATAAAATAAATTTTTTTTAAAAAGTAAAAAAAAATTCGGTGAAATAAAAATTCTTGTCATATTCGATCAGGTTAAAAAATGTTTAAGTGACGTGACATTATAAAAGTAACATAATTTTTTGTGTAAAAAATAATAGTTTTTATTTGATAAGTTAAAGAAAAAAAAATTATAATCAAGGATTTCGCATTTTTATACAAGAAAAAGTCCTTAAGTGTTTTGAAAATTAAGTTTTACTATGTTTTAACCCTTCTTTATGGCTTCTTAAACGCGCAATACAAATCACGTCTGACTGTTCAGTATAAAAGGAGTAGAAATTTGCTAGTACTCTCATTTTAGAAAGTCCAAATCGCTTGAAAACTTACTAAATAGAAACAAATCTTTGTCTATTTACTGCTGTGATTTTAACTATCAGCACCTTTTATTTCAAACCTCTCATTTTTGTTTGGCGCAATGGTCAGTCAAAGCCAATCCTAACTTATTGTGGATTATGACCCATTTCGTGTAAATAAATCTTCGAATTAACCGTAAAAAGTTATCTCAGTCACGTGTATTTTATAATGAGTTTAAACCGATTCTGCCGTAACCACGGCGTTTCTTTCTTCTTGCACTATCTCCCGTTGAGAAGATATTGAAGCGTCAATTGCGGTCTGTACAGCAAAATAACTCGAGTCTGACGCAAAATCTGTCAAACTATGACTCGTGATGGTAAAACTGACACGAAGTTAGTCTAAAAGCGATAAGTAATGGTGTTTAATGATATCGAAAGAAGTCATAGAATACGTTGTTACCGAATTTCTTTGACTTATTATGCGTTTAGACAAATCTTTATCTGAAAAATTGTAAAATAAGTCACAGTGCTTATTCTTTATGTACACTTAAACTCGCACTGTGAAAACAAGAAAGGGTGACATGATTCACTCACAACTGTCCGTGTCCACCACCTTTAAGTCTTTGTGTCTTTTCTTCGCACGGGTGTTACTACAATATTAGTTGCACAGCGACTTTCATTCAATATTGTTGTTTATTTACTAGTACTTGTGTGTTTAAAATACGATTAATTTTTATGCAGTCATAAATATTGTCAGATCTTTGTTACTTTAATTACCGCGCATGTCATTTAATATGCGCACTTAATTCTCCAAATTTTCTTATATTCTGGCAGAAGCAACAGTTTGCCGAAAAGTTTTAGTTGAGATCGTAAAATTTTATTATAACTAACGGTATAATTTAATTGCTAATTGAAATAAAAACATAAAAAATTTGGCGGCAAGTTTCGAAAGGAACATGCTACAGTGAGATTCTCAGACCCATGATATAAAAAACAATGAAACCTTAAATTAAATTATTAAATAAAACAATGTTATATTATATTAATTAATGTGGTATTGGAAAAAAATTAGAGAAAGCAAAATATACACTTCCACTTCCTGTGGAGCGGGTTTATCGGTGAGAAACTTGCGTAAACAAACGCATAGAATACCAATTTAACCCATCATTTATTTATGATTTTCCCCTTCAAGCAAAAGAGAAAACTTTCTGAAACGTTAAACGAAACGTATTTACCTGGTATTCTTCCTTTATCTTTCCTTTTTATTCGGTGGGTATATGGGACATTATGATGTTGTTTGAAAAAGGTTTGCCTGGAATATTTTAGAATATTGTTTTTAGATTAAAAATATAGTATGTATGTATTAAATTCGTAAGCAAAATCAATCATTTTATAATATTAATATAAATAAAACTGAGTATTATAATAAATTTCACTTATTAGTAGTAAAACCCCAGAAATCATCATTTATTAAATTTGAAATATAGGTTGTTTTAAAATTAAAAAAATCTGAGTGTATATGAGAAGCTTTTAAGGGTTTGTAATTTTTCATGAGTTTTTAAAAGTTTTAGCAATAGTTTTATTGTTTAGTATAATTTAATTATTGTTAGTGGTACTTTTCGTCCAAAATGTCCAAAGGGAATAATCTAAAAGTACTGTCTGTTTAGAATAATAAGGTTTTTTTTTGAAAAAGTTTTTCGAATTCCAACAAGTGAATTTAGATAACCTAAAATCAAACCTTTGGATTTTATCCCGTGAAGTGAAAACTTTTGACACTCTACAAACAGAGCCTAAGAAATTCTCATTTTCGTGCTTCTAATTATTTGTAATTGGGCCCGGTTTATTAACGAGATCGTTTTTTAATTAAACCTATTAAACCAAACAATGCTTTGTGTATGCATTGAGGCAAAAAAAACTGTTAAATTTATTTGCGTGCATTTCCCATCTCCTGGTACATACTCACTTGGCTACTTGATGTGAATTTAATGACGGCCAGGAGACACCTAGTACGCACTCGCACCAGGAAAAACTCCTACTCGTATGTCCATGACTACTCTTTTACCAGATAGCAGTTTTATTTTGTTATCTGTCAATCTTAATATTATTGCCAAACATCAACTACGTTTACTATTATGGTTGTTTCAATTACGTTAAAGCTGTATTAAGTTACTTGGTATATTTTTTGGACTATAAAATTTATTTTATTTGTTTTCTTGTCAATTGTTATTCTTTTTATTTAAAGGTTTTTGATATATAAATATTTATACGCATTAAAAAAATTCTGTGATCTGCCTCGTGTGGTCCTTGCGTAAACAGCTGTTTTAATTAAAAAATAAAAAAATACATGGCATAAAAATATATAATTCCAAGATTCTGCCCCTAATTAAGCTTGTCTCAAAGCTAACGTCGAGCCTTGCTTACAATTTACTTTTAGGACGCATTTGTATTATACTTTGACATTATAATGATACTTTAAGTTTATATAATAAAGTAAAATGATACTATATGCATTAACTGATATTTTTAGGACGCCTTTGTATGTTTATGTGTATTGTGACGACCCAAAGTAGAAGCGAAAATAATCAGGCGCTGAAAAATTTAGACAGACAAAATTTATTGAAAAATTTGGCCCGTAACCTCCAAAGTCGACTCTGACGTGCTATCCATTACACCATAGGCCGGACAATGAAAGTGGAAAGATAATCGCCTTTTATTAACGCTTGCACTTTGAGTTTTCACGGAAGGAACACAATGGGTCACAGTATATATTTGTTATTGAATTTTTGAGTGTATTTTTTATTGAAACTTGAATATATATATTTTAATGGGCGGAACCGTGGGACAATAAGTCTTGTTGTCACAATAGTCGTAAAAGCTATAATATTATAACTTTTTGCTCAGTTTTTTTGCTGAAAAAATGACTAAATGACTAAAACTTCGCGTGACTAAAATGACTAAAACTTCGCGGATTTTTTGTTTGAATTAAATAAAAATTTACATAATTTATTTATTTAGAATGAAAACATGAGGCGAGACGCGTATTTCCGACCGCTGCGCTCCGTTCAACGAAAATTCGCATAATTTTCCCGAGATACCGGTCGGAAACTTGGCGTTGACTAAACAAAAATTAAATTAATTCTCTTCAGCTACCGGTCGGAAATTTGGTTTCGAATGAACGAAAATTTGCATAATTCTTATTAGTTATCGGTCGGAAATATGGCTGAAAATGAGGGTGCGGTCGTGCGAAACAATTACATCCAGCCGGGTACCTCGGACACGGACCTCGGCGTGCTCACGTCTACTTTTTCCACCCGACCGCACAACTCCTCGGTGGCTGTGGACTGCGGTGCTCAATTCACTTTCGACTTCAATATTCCAGTCCTGGTTGTTTCCATTGTGGCGTTTTTCGTGGGTCTAGTCTATTGTTTTTTCGGTAAGTATAGTAAACTAAATAGTCTCATGTTTAGTCTAAAGTGTAGTCCATAGTCTAACTTTTTTTCTCATTAATTATCCTTAACTAAAATGAAATTTTTTAACTCGATGGAAGATCAGCTTCGCAGAAACCCAGCGGCGTGACAGTTCCAACACTGTTGTATTTATTAAAGAAGCACTGTCACAAATCAAATTCCTGTAACGCCCGAACCGGACTGCTCCTTTAATATCAAACCTATCTAACTCAACTTTAGTATTTAGAGTGCTCCACTACAAGGCTACAACATTTTTAAATTTCAGCTGTATCGGTTCAGTATTAAAGGAGCAGTCCGGTTCGGGCGTTACAGGAATTTGATTTGTGACAGTGCTCCTTTAAGGCTATTTCCTTGATGACTTTCCTAATACAGGGGTTTTGCAAGCGTATGCATTAATTGAGGTGGCGTTGCTAATTAGTTTGAAAGAAGTTCGATTTTTCGGTCGGGGACAAGTAATGGTTTTCGTGTACGGCAAGTACCTTTGTATAGGCACCTTGCACCGGAACTCAGTTTATACATGAAGATGCAATATACATAAGCGTCACCATAATGGATAATTACCGTATCTCCTACTTATCTTTCTTAGTATGCAGATCAACCGATCGAAAGCGCGTGAAATTTCGATCGGTTGATTTGCATACTACGAAAGATAAGTAGGAGAGACGGTAATTATCCATTATGGTGACGCTTATATATATTGCATACTTCATGTATAAACCGAGTTCCAGTGCAATGTGCCTATAGGTTCGCTGTTAAGTAAGTTAAATTATGTTCTATAACTAACTACCGTACAAATAACGAGAGATATTTAAATACAAACGACATATAATACAAACATAAATACAAACGACATTCAAATACTTAACTCTTAACTGATAATTAGTATGTTTTTTATATTGTATTAATGTATTTTATTGTTTATTAGAAATTTTGATATGATGAAGTTTTGAAATTTATATATTGCAAATTAGTGTTAATTATTTTAACCTGTGCAATAAACTAATTTTAATTTAATTAATTAACTACCGTACAAATAACGAGAGATATTTAAATACAAACGACAATGTGGTAAATATTGTGGTGCAAGGCCTTAAAAACAATCCAGTCAAGGATTTAAAACTTGTGGACTGACGACAACACTTTACTGGTTTTGGTGTGAGAAGGGAAATAAATACCTAAAATATTTTTGGAAGAACGCAAAGTTTCCAATAAATGGGATTTTACAACTTAAAGAAATTAAATATGGAAATATACAAAAAAAAATTAATTGCACTCAGTTGCAATATAGAACTAAGGTTTTAAAAAACTGAAAAGATGCCATTCTTTTTAAAAGTATCACTGCGAAAAGCTAATTTTTCCAAACGAATGTTTCTATGTTTCCAAATTGTGAAAAAAGGTGAACTACATAGTACAGTGGGGTTGTTTGCAAATTTATTTCAACTAAAAAATATTACAGACTACGGTGTTTAATTTTAAAATAATTTACATACAAGTCCAAAAAATGTGCAAAAAATCCCACTGTCTTATGTAGAATAGGTAAAAATGTAGTTCTAGTCCAGCAAACAATGGCGATATAATCAAAAAAATTTTGGATTTAAAACATTTAGATTTTATTAATTTTTCCTTTTGAAAAACGGTCGTATTACATTCTACTATTATTTCCGTACTTTTCATCCTTCTTAGTCTCTGTATATACTCTTTTTATTAATTCAATTTTTATTTCTTAGGTTATCGCCTGTTCAAAGCCGTCCTCTTTATGACAGGCCTGATATTCGGCTCGGTGCTCATCTTCCTCATTTGCGAGAAGGAGAAACTCCTGCCCACTCTGGGCAACGCCGGGGTCGCCCTGGGGGCTGGGATTCTCTTCGGACTTATCACCATGCTGGTTGAGTACGTCGGGGTGTTCATGAGCGGCTTCCTCAGCGGACTCTTTCTCGGCATAGGGGTGATGCTCCTCCTGGAGCTGAGCAGCCCCCCGTCCACTTTTTGGATCACCATAGGTGTCATGTTCGGCTGCGGCCTGCTACTGGCCCTGGTGACGCTGAACTGGCAGCGTCTGTTTCTCATTCTGGGCACGGCCCTGATGGGCGGCGCCCTGGTAGTCACCAGCCTGGACTATATCGCCAATAAATTCGCGGTGATCGGCTGGATTTGGGACGTCCTGAACATTCGCCATCCGGACATCGGCGCCATCTGCTGGTACGGCTGGCTCCTATTGGCCCTGTGGCCCGTCGTGTTCCTGGTGGCCGCTCTGGTCCAATGGCGTTTGACCAGCGTCGGCTTCTCACACAAGGACAACAATGGTAAAAATAAAAATAATTAATAGTTGCGTGATAGTAGAACTCTAAATGTGGTCTGACAGTTTACCACCCAGAATATGGAGTCTCTGAACATAATAGTATTTCCACCACATGGGTTATTTTAACGGATGTTCAAATAATCCGTTTTGGTAAAAAACGCTATAGCGTTCAGATTCTTTAGTTTCTGGATGGTAAACTGTTAGACTTCTAAAGGGAATTAAAATTTGAGTAGAATACTTTTATAGGGGTCAAAAAAGTTCCAATATGTTGGAAGTTTCAAGTAAGTATTCGTTTAGCAATTGTTTTTCTAATAATGTGAACTATGGGAATCGCCATACATTGTATAACCACTGAAGTTCTTTTGGAAAATTTCTATCAAAAAAGGTAGCGCAGTTGAAGTTTAGTAATATACTTAAATGTTTTTCTCCTTTATTATAGCGTTAAAATAACATCACAATAAAAAATGTTTCTTTTTTTTTTTTCAAAGAGTGAATCTAACGCTATTTAGAAATGCGCATTTTGTTGTTCATACGATACTTCGTGTGATTAAAGTAAGGGCCCCAGCCTGATATTCTTGATTAGTTTTGGGTTTCGTATGGGCTAAATTTACGTAAAATACTAAGATTTCTTTTGTTGCATTGGTATTGAAAAGAAGAACACGTAAATTTTATGGCATTTTGTTTTGTGGTGTTTTATGCTTTAGGCCAATCCAGTGGTTCTCTCTGCTAGTTATTTTTTGCTAAAATTCATAAATTAGTCAGAAAAATAGATATAAAAACAAGTGTAACATTTAAAAATCAAACTAAAGATAAAATGATTGCAAAAACCTCTCCATAGACATCCATGTCTCAAACAACATTTAAAAAAGTTTGTAGATTAAAAACACACTATACTACCAACAGTTATTAAATATCAAAAATAAGTGTTGTACTAAACCTAACGAAACATTTAAGAAACGTCAAAATTATTAGCATTCACTAATTGGCAAAAATTAAATTCATTCGGAAAAAAATTTTGGATAATTAATCCGCATTTTGTTTTCATTTTAGGACTTTTAAGAAGGGTGGCTCACTCCAAGCGGCGCGGCTCCAGCACGCGGCGATTAACCAATGAGCAGGCGAACGCCCGGAGCGCGGCGGGGGGCGGAGCTAAAGCCGCCAAGAAGAAAACCACCTATCAGCTACCGCCGCCGACGGCGACCTCTGCCGGATCGTCCAATCAGCAGTCGCCGAACGTGAACCAAATCGGCGGGGCCATGCCCTACCAACACAAACCGTTTAGGTACCTCTACCAGGCCAGAAGAACGCAGGGTGACGTGATTTGTCAGGTATAGCTTCAGGTATCGCACAGTTTTCTTCTTTTTTCCTTCGGTTTTTGTTGTGTCGATATAATAACACCGAAAATATATATCATAAAAATAATAGATAAAAATATGACTTCATACATCGATAGCTAAAAAACATACTGGGAAAACGTTGTTAACGGGACGGGCCCTTCTAAAGGAACTCTGAAGTTCACAATTTTTGTTTTTTTTTTCTAAAAGAAAAGTTCTAATTGTGGCATTTGATGGAAAGCCCTAATAAGGCCCTATGAAATGGGCTCTTATTAAGATGTGCCCTAATTGAGGTCCTCGTTTTTTTCTCAGGGCTCCAATTAAAGCGCGCCCTAATTGGGAAATATAGCACTAAGAACTAATGTAGGGTTGCCTAATGCTTTATAAAGGGCGTGCCTTGTTGGCCAGTTTAAAGTGTACCCTAGTTAGATCGTGCCCCAGCTATGGCATAGTAGTAATATATGAAGTCGCCTATTCTGTATTTTTGTGGTATATATTTTTCATAGCACGCTTCCGGATACCGACATACACATATGTAGCTATATACGAAAAAAATAAACGAAAAGAAATATTTGTGTTTGAGAATTGAAATGGGAATTTGTGGATTTTTTAATTTTTGAAAAATTTTGAAGATGGGCGTCTAGTAAATATTAACAACAAAAAGCACTTCTAAATTAATTATCTTTTCTCGCAATAAAACTTTTGAAGGTGGGCTTCCAGTAAATATTCATAACAAAAAGCATTTTGTAATTAATAACTTTTTCCCGCGAAAGGAAATTGCGCAGAAGTGGTCCTGCAAGCGTAATAATTCCTTGCTTAATTTTTTTATTCCTTGGCCCTTGGTAAAAAAGCAAGTAAGTAAAGTAAAGCCCGCAAGTAAAGTATAAAAACGAAAGAATTATTTGGTCAAAAATCTATATTCGCCAGCGATTTTTCCCGAACCTCCGAGCTACGGAGTATCCCATTGGGAACTCCTGAGCTCTGCTGTTTTTTGCTAATTTCATGAATTATTTAAAAGTAACGTCATTATACCATATGAAAATTGTGTTCAAGCTACTTTTTTCAAAACTTATTAAAACATTTTATATTGGCTATCAAAAATTAATTTCAACACCCAATTAGGGTAGTGCATTTAATTTCGGCACTTTTCCAAATTGGGCATTTTTGATTTTGGACTATATCTTTGGTAATCCTGGACGGAATACGACGTTGATAGCTCAAATGAGAACTAATTATATGTAGATGACTGTCGTAAGCTTTTTATTTGTTATGTTATGATATTTTCATGTGAAATGTGAAATTTATAAAAAATGAAATCGTTACTCGTTTTTAGAACATGGACATTTCATGATTACGCAATAAAATGGTTTAAAAATTTAATTGCCCCGGTAAAATTTAGTCTATTTTCCGAATTTTTAGTCCCCGTGGTTCCACGTTGCGTCTGTGGTGAGCAATCGTTATAAAATAAAATAGTGTAATTTCGGCACACATATTGCTGTAGGTAAAAACGGGTTGAATTAAGTGGCCGGATGTTAAATTGTAGTTGTAAATAGTTAAAATGCAACGTTGAAATGTGTAGGGGTCATAGCACTGCACTTAAACTCGATTAAGGGGGGTCCTTTTAAAAAGTGCCGAAATTAAATGCACTTTTTTCCAAATTTTGCTACTTTTGATACCATTTGACATTTTAGCTGTAACTTTTTGCCCGTTACACGTTGAACAACAAGTAGAAGCTTAAATTAAAGAAAACTGTCTGGAGATAATGATAGGTTTTTAAATTTTTGAAAATGATTTTTTGACTGAGAAACAATCGATTGTTTGTAAAGTGCCGAAATTAAATGCACACATTTAATTTCGTCAATTTTCCATTTTTTTGAAAACTGATTTAATTAAGTAAAAAAACTACTTCCGTACAGTGAAACTTTTGTGACGCAACGCAGTATTGTAAAAGCTTCAAAATGAGCTATCAAACATAAAAATTGGGCCATACAGTGAAAAGTTACATCATAAAAACAAAAAAGTGCCGAAATTAAATGAACTACCCTATTCTAAAAATCTTTTATTTATTTTGGATTTCTTTCAAATGTTACCGTTGTAATTCGTCATGGCGACAAAAAGAAAATAAAAATGAAACAAAATTTGTCTTTTGTTTGTTCTTGTAATTTTTTTGTTTTATTTTTTTGTCGCATAGTTGTTGTGTTGTTAATAGCTTAGCTTAGTGCTTCTACAAATTTTTTTTATTGCATTGTAACACACATAGTTCATTTTATTACCAGCGTAGCGCGTTTAGTTTTTTTAAATTTAAACCATGATTTAAATTAAAATATTGTTGTCATTTCGGTTCTTCCAGATCACACCATGGCGTAGCTAAATTTTGAAAAAGGCAAGTCTCACCACGGTGTGACCGCCGAGTGACTACTACCATAGATTTGACATAACCAACCGCGGTCTCACAAAAGTCTCACAAATGCCTTGCAAAAGCTGCTTCATAATACTTTTGAAAGGCGTCAGGTTAAGAGATGACACAATACATCCCAAACGTACTAGCATCTAAAATATTCAAATCCGCCTTGCATTAATTTTTGAATGTATTAAAAAAATATGAGTGGGCGTTCAGAAATATTAAAATATCATAAAATAAAGATTAAATTTATAAACAAGCAATACTGTTTTTATGCAAAAATAAATATGTTTAAAGAAAGCGGACCGTATGTCAGTAAACAAAAGAAAATCGAATTTTGTAAAGGTTTTCTGAAAAAATTGTGTAAAAAAATTTGCGTGGTAGTGTGATACTATATATTTTCGTGATAGTTTGTCGTCTAGAGCACTAGTTTTGTAGTTTACCCTGCACTTTACGACTTTGGGTGTAGATATAGATTATTCTTTTATATGTTGTTATTTTGTATTCTTTTTAAAATAAATGATAGATAAATGAATAAATGATCTTAACTATGTTAAACTAAAAACGAAAATCCCTAGTGAAGTAAATTCAATAGTTTATGCAGATAGGATTTACTCCCTAGTGAAGTAAATTCAATAGTTTATGCAAACCACTTATTTATTTTTATGCAAACCACTTATTTAATTTTTTTTGTTAACAGCTAAAAATATTTTTTCCAAATATCTATAAATTGATTTTTTTAAAATATTTTCAAGAAGAGAATTTTCTTTTGGAATTTGTTAGAACAATATTTGATTGATGATTTTTCTTTTTAGAGTTATATGGAGAGCCTTCAAAGAATTGACCGGGCCGCAACCATGTCCAGTGACCATACTTGTTTCACCGGCTTGTCGAACCACTCCGAAAGATCTGCTTCATAATTTAAAATTGATTAACTGGGTTTTTGCTTTAATGGAAACGCTTGTTCAGTTTATTTTTAAAGAAAAAAGTTTTTAGCTGCAAAAATACAAGTTTAAAAAAAGCGTTTAAAAAATAAAGCTTTGTAAATTTTTTTTACAGTTCACGAAAATCTCTCTATAATTGTACCTAATTGTGCTTTTTGGATTGCAAATTATTATGAGATAGCATTTGTATTTTAGCCCGTCAGCCGAGATACATTGTATTTAGGAAACAGAGGTATATATAATTATGAAATAATGTAAAACGCCAATTCGTATATTTATCGACTGTTTTTATACAATTTGTCAAAATTACTACTTGTAAATTTGGATTACAAAAATGTGGGTGAAAACCAACAACTATTGTTGTTGTTTGTCACTTACACAGTGGATTAGCTCTCGTTGTTTTCTTACTGAAGTAAAATTTTAAAAAAAGCTACAATTCAACGCCTGGTCTATATTTAGTTGAATACGGTATTTCCCAAACACCTAAAAAAAAGACCAAAATCACTGGTTTTATTAGGTAGCATAGAAAAAAGGAATGTATTGCAGTATAATTGGGATAATATGGGGATAGGATCATGTAGTTTTTCAGCAGATTTGGCTGGGTACAAAAAGTAAATTTTACTTCTCAGGACTCAGAAATTTGAAAAAAATAACAAAGAATTTATTGTAGTATAATTAAATTTCTGAGCCATGAGTACAAAATTTTACTTTTTAAATCAAACTGTGATAAAAAAAATTTATAATCCACATAGTATCCTGACTCCGCACAATTAATAAATTCGGTTGCTTTCCACTAAGAATGTTTACAACGCTACATTTTAATTATCCACTCGGCTCAATGATGTTTTATGAATTTATTATGGTCAAAATGAGTCGAAACCAGCTTAAAAATTTTTTATTTTACTTTCTGTTTTATTGAAATATTTAACCGAATAATATTTATTGGGACAAAGGTGGGGTGTATTATGAGAAAGATGGCGCATAAAAAACGATCATCAGAATAAAAAACACCCAGAGTAACCGATTTACACTGTGTACTAGTGACAGACGGAAGGGTGTCAAGATCAAAATTCAGTCAACTTCTGACTATTTTATGAGGTTTTGATTCATTTTGACGCGAAGGCGAGGTTATTTTCTTATTAAAATCATAATCATCGAGTTTGTTTTTCATTTCCAATTCGCACTGCCGTTTTAACACATCGTATTGCATGAGTAATTTATCAATGTTGTTATTTTAATTTTGTTTGTTTTATTTTGCAGTAAACTAATTTTATTCAAGCCTTTCAAATTGATATTTTTTGAAAACTGTAACAAATAATGCCTCTGTAGTAACTAAAGTTGAAACTAAGTGTTAACATGAAGTATAGATCGGTTAGATAAATTGCGACAGGTATAAAGTTGCATTTTGTTACTTAACTGTGTTGTTTTAAAACGTGATTATTTTTGTATATCAACAAAATGTTGCACAGATAAGTTTGTTAATGCTATTTGTGCAGAATTTATTTCTAATATATTATTTAAATGTATTATTTTAATATGTATTGTACTTTTGACTTTGTATGTAAATAATTGTAGTTGTATCAGAGTCGTAATAAAACCTTATACCTTTTAAATTTTTTTACACTAAACAATATATTGCAACACTACAAATTGTAAAAAAAATAAATTAAATTTATATATGTATTATGTTTTATTGAATTTACACAAGGCAAAAAACATCAATCTCACAACTTCGCACAAAATTTTTTTCTTTAAGTCAAATTGTACAGGCCGAAAAAAGTCATATTTTGGGTCTAAATAAACTCCAAAAATAAAGTTTTTGCATTTAGGGTTTCATTTATAGTGTAAAAAATGTTTTATATGTACATTTTATTTTTTGATCGGTTAAATCGAATTTCGCTGGACGTATCAAACGTGTGCATTTAATTCTTTAACACTGAAATTAGACAGAATAAAAAAAATTATAATAAATGACATTTTTCAAAGGAAACATAGTAAATTCAAGCAATAACAATATTTTTTTCAACAACCGGCTAACTTATGTTGTTTATAGCCGTTAGTGAACAGATTTCTGCTTAAATCAGTCCAGTGCACACAAAATCTATGGTTAACAACTGCAAACTGTTTAAAAAAACTTTTATCTAAGTGTTAAATGTCTACAAAATACTCGGTTCTTTTAGTTTATTTCGCCAAAAAAACATTTTTTAAATTTAGCATAACGTTTTTCCATCTTTGCACTATAAAAACTCCCTCATAAAAGAAGAAAGCAATTGAAAAAGTTAAAACAATAAAAAGTTCAGTGAATAATAACAGTCTCAAAACGGCTTTCTTGCTTCCACGCTCGTTTCGCACAAAGTCTGAGTTTACAAAACACAGTCGGTTTTTCTGTAAGTACTTATTCTGCATCATCGACGGAAGCATTTGGGGCCGGTCCACTGAAAACGAGTTGACTTGGTGCTATGTTAGCACGTTGTTTAAAACTCTTGATAACGTTTTAATTTTTGAGTTTTTTCTCGAGAAAACTTATAAAATTCTTCGTCTGCTACATGGCATAATTTTACATTTTATTAATTTTATGTATAATTGTTATAAACACAACCTAATAAGGCTATAACCTCTAATTAAGGGTTAGTAAATCTCCTAACTAGAGGTTAAGGTTTTATTAACTTTTATTTAAACAAATATACTCAAAACTGTTTAAGATATTAATTTATACCATTATAAAAAGAGTTTCATAAGGTTTCTTGAGAAAAAAAACACAAAAATTCAAACATTATTAAGAGTTTGAAACAACATGCTCACCTCGATAATTCAATATTGAATCGACTATTTAACAACAAAACCATTCAAAATTTTTAACGAAAGCAGTTTAATAATAAAGATCAAAACCCGTATTTTAATAATTATTTATCAAATTACTCAATTTGGAACCCAAATGCAAATTTTTAAGGGCTAAAATTGATTAATTTTTGTATATTTTGTGAAAAGATGAAATTAAAAAACAATTTGCGTTCTTATTTGTTTTGTTTTAAAACAAAACGTTATATCCGCACAATTTAGTTGGTCGGAACATATCTGCATATTAATTCTTGACGTGAGTTAGATATAATTCAAAAGTGGACCAAAAAAGGCAAGAAATTATTTTTTTACAATCTACTACTAAAATGTATTTTGTCGAATTTTTTTTTTTCAAAAATTTTATAAAATAATTCAATTATTTTGATTGCGAATCGATGAAGAGAGCCTGAATAAAAAAAAACATTACTGCGAAGAAAAGTGAACAATTCGCTTCGTTCGCTTCGTTTTGATAGGAGTTCATGCTTTAAAAGACACAGCAATTAAATAACTGTTTGGCGTTCTCATTCCACTCATCATTGTTTAATATCACTAACATTTCATTAGTTTAAATAACCAAAATAGGGTTTTGGCACTCCAAAGCTCTGAAATAACCTTCGAAGATTATTATTATCAAAAATATATAATATACCGAAAAATGTGCAGCTCCTATACAAAAAAGTAAATAAAAGTCGGCCATTATAATGAGCCTCTCCATTTAAATAGCACCCTCCATTATAACGGCACACTAGCGATTTTAATTCGGCGAATTAAAATGGAGAGGAAGCCATTATAGTAGCTATTTATTATTTTACTTTCACTTTATACATACTCACAAATTGTAATACTGTTCGGACCACATGAGTTTTCCCGTGTCGGACAGTATTAGATCCACAACGACACCGACACAATTTTCAGGTTACTTTTTAAACAATGACAATGAATTTGCACATACAGTTCTATTGTTTAATGAATTCCAAATACCAAGAAATGCATGCTTGCGAAAATGTATGCTTGCGAAAATTCAGTTTATATTTATCTGTGGCCAGGTTGTTATACATTTTATTATCATGTGTAAAAAAAAATGTTAAAAGATAGGTCCACATAGCCGTGAACAATATTGTAAACCATACACAAATCTAATTTGTTCCAAAGTTCCAATGTGTCCAAAAATAACATTTTTAGCCTAATCGGATATTTGGATTTAGGTAATTTCCATTTGTTGAAAGACTCTTCGGGTAAAATACTTTTGTACTTTTTTATACACAAGTAGCCCGTGTCAGCCATACGGGTGACAATTAATTTTTCCCGCATTTTTTATATTCATTTACTTTTTTTTTTCAAAATTCAACCTTTTTATGCAATTTCCGTGACTGTAAGCTTTACAGTGATACCTCAGTGACCCACTCTAATTTTAGTTGAAAAAAAGGGTCTTTCCTTCTTTTGGTGAAAATATATTGTCCAGCATAAAGATGTCCGCGTTAATTTTTTACTAATTTCAACCACATTATGATGCTCCTTGAATTATAAGGTTTCCCATAATATCTCATTTATCCTAATTTTTTCTGTGGTTGGGGTGGAAGGTTCTTCCAACTTTGGTAAAAATATGTAGTCCAATATAAAAATGTCTATGTTATTTTTTTTTAAATTTTAACCCATTTATGACATTCTCCAGACTGTAAGCTTTGCAATGATACCTCATTTAGCCCAATTCGTTTTGTGGTTGAGGAGAAGGGCCCTCCCTTTTGGTGAAAATGCGTTGTCCAGATGCGTTATAACCAATTTTACAATGTATATTAATATTACTTTTTTATCTATTTTTTTTTTCAAACTGTTTTCCAATTATTTGTTTACCCATCATAGCAATCTTGCTATGTTAGTTTAGGGTTGCCGTTTGTGTTGTGTTTTTGATGGAGTCCGGAATCCTTTCAAAAACATAATGCTGGCGGCTTCTTTTGTATATTCATGGTTGGTTGGTGTGATGGGTGGGCATGTTACTTGTTTTTTATGTTATTATAATTATATTTATATTTATATGTGATTAAATAGGTAGATACAAGTCTAAGTGCAGTATTTTTACTAGCTTTTGTGTCTTTCCTGTCATTGTATTTAGATGGCAAAATAAAAATTGATTGATTGATTGATTGATTGAAAGATGTCCTCGTTATTTATTTTTTGAAAAATTGAACCCTTTTATGACATTCCTTGAAATCCAAGCTTTGCAATGATATCTTATTTAGCCCAATCCTTTTTGTGGTTAAGGAGAAAGGTCATTCCTCCTTTTACTAAAAAAACGTTGTCCATTATTAAGATGTCCATATTCATTTTTCCAAAAACATGATATTCTGGCTTCACATTGGCGAATTACTCTTACCAATAAGTTTGAGCCAATTTGAAGATAAAAATTTTTTCAACTTTCAAAGTCCCTAAGGCCCTGTTTTTGTGAAAATGTGTTGTCCAACCAAAAGATGTCCATGCATTTTTTTTAATTTCAACCCCTTTATAACATTCCCCTGTCCCTGTCTGTAAGCTTTGCAATGATATCTCATTTAGCCCAATCCTTTTGCTGGTTGAGGAGGAAGGTCGTTCTTCTTTTTTAGTGAAAAACGTTGTCCAGCATTAAGATGTCCATGTTAATCTTACCAAAAAACATGACGTTTTGGATAATTACTCTTATCAATAAGTTCGAGCCAATTCAAAGACAAAAAATTTTCACTTTCCAAAATCCATAGGTTTTCCCCATTTGTGAAAATGTTTTGTCCAGCCTAAAGATGCCCATGCAAATTTTTTTAATAAATTTCAACCTCTTTATGACATTCTTCGGACCGTAAGCTTTACAATGATATCTCATTTAGCCCGATCCCTTTTGTGATGGTGAGCAAGGTAATTCACTTCTTTAATGAAAAAACCGTTGTTCAGTATAAAGATGCCCATGTTCATTTTTCCAAAAATCATGATATTCTGGCTTTACATTGCCTAATTACTCTTTCCAATAAGTTTGAGCCAATTCTGAGTCAAAATATTTTTTAAGTTCCAAAATCCATAGGGTCCCCCCTTTGGTGAAAACGCGTTGTCCAGTATAAAGATGTCCATGTAAGTTGTTTCAAAATTTCAGCCCCCTTACGACATTCCCTGGTGTATAAGCTTTCCAACGATACCTCATTCACCTTAATCCGATGGGTGGTTAGGGAGGAGTTAGGGAACACATAGACAGACAGATAGACACACACACACACAGACATTACGACTATTTATATAATGTGTAAACACGGGCTATTAGATTCCAAAATAGGTATGATGTAAGTTTTGTACACGCGAACTAAAAAGTATGAATTATCGCTTTTAAAGGAACATCATATTAAGGAAGCACTGCAGTCAAAGTTTATAAGGAATATTTAGCGCAGTGTTTGCAAATTATTTAAAGAAATAATGTTTGCGCTTTCGCGTGACCAAAAATGAGTTTTTTGTACGGGTCATTGTTAAGTCACAATGTTTTCTAATAAAGCTTTTTTTGCCACTGCTAGTGAAGGCACCTGCATTACCAGGTTCACTCTGTGGTATTTTCTGGTTAAATTTTTGAAAATAAGTTGTTTTATTATTGATAAGAAGGAGAAAATTTTTTTTGAATTTTAAATTTATGCAAATGGGGTGGAATTATTACCGCGGTTTTTCGACACGTGGCGTTTTTCTTGTGCGAAGATTTTAAAGATTTTGTTATGAAAACCGTCATAAATCATAGAAAGAATATATAACACAAGAGAATGTCCGACTGTACACTAAACTTTTGACCAAAATTTTGCGAGAAAAGTCGCACTTTTGAACTCGTGTGCGACTTTTCTCGCAAAAATCCGCCGTTCTGTAGTGTACAGTTTTTAACCACGCTGCGATTTTTAACACAGTAACGACTCATTTTTTCCCCAGCGCTTCACTACTGCCTGCTTTATTCGCACTGCTATTCTATTCGCACTGCGATTCTGGCCGCGCAACAAAAAAATACAGACGCTGGTAGTCATTTTCATTGAAGTAAAACACTTTAAAACTTGTTTTATTTAATTTTAAAACGTTGGAAAGTTACTTTATTTTATTAAAACTAAAAGGTTTTAACATCTTAAGGTAAAAAAAGCGACTTTTACTCATTTAAACACAAAATTTTTGCTCCGCTTTGTTTTTTTTGTTGTTGTGCAGCCCGACTCGCAGTGCAAATAAGGCAGCATAGAGTGCGAAAGAACTCGCAGTTCCCACTGCGAGAAAACTAACACTGTGTTAAAAATCGCAGCGCGGGAAAACTTGCAGAGAATGGCGGATTTTTTGCGAGAAAAGTCGCACACAAATTCGAAAGTGCGACTTTTCTCGCAAAATTTTGGTCAAAAATTTAGTGTACAGTCGGACATTCTCTCTGTATATTCTTTTTCATAGTAATATATTGTTTTTCTCAACGTTGCAACAGTAGCATTGCAAACGCATTCTTTCGGCCCCGTCTTGTACTACCCCCTTTCATTCATAAGACCGTCGTGTCGTACCTTTCGCCTCCCGGAACCGTCTTGTCGTGGAACGCGCTCCTGTATTGAAGCTATGGTTGACGAACAAACCAACTGTGGGCAGCCGTCTGTTTTTTAAACGCGATTTACAATAGTGGATGTGTGTTCTCGTTTGTACAAAAAACTTATTTTTTTATTTTGATTGTTGGCGGCTGGCTTCCATTGAGCGGTCAAACGTTTTTTTAAATTTTATTTTAGGGTATCACGTTTTAAAACGAATTATTAGGGTATCTGACTTAATTTCGGCCAGACCAAAATTTCGATCACCAATTTAAAGTGTTAGAAAATTGGCTTATTTTTTAAACACAAAAGAACTAACACCAAAGTAACTGGATGAATGTTGAATAAAGTTTTTTTGCAAAAGTTTTTTTTATTTTTGTTATTCTGCATAAAATTTTCATACAAAAAGTGATTTTTTGTGATTTTTTTAATTTTTGCTTTGTGTTTAAACTGCATCAAATTTAAAACGAAGCACTATATAATCTTGAACTATCTTCTATTTAAGGCTCAACATTATTAAATTTCATGTTTTGATATTTTTTTCAAAATCATTTTGCAATGCGTTTAACTAACTGCGCATTTTAAGATTCCGTTAATTTCGGCCACCTTAAAATTTAGGTGAAAGAATCTGCCGTAACAAAAATACAGCTTATTAAAACTTGTTTTTTAAGGTTTTGACATAATTATTTAAAGTCTTGCTAATAACTATTAAAGTGTTCAAACGGGAAAAACTTAAGTTATATTGTAAGTTAAGTTATATTGTATTGTTCTTGGTACATACCAAGAACAATAGCTAAGGATAATTTTGCAACCTTTAAAAATTTTTATTGTTCGTTTTGGCAATAGTTATAGCCAGTTTTTTTACGTGGTCAAAGTTAATGGCTTGCGCCTTAATTTCGGTCACTATAAAAAACTTTAAAGCGCCACTGATCTTTAAGTGTAACAGAAAATTAAAAATTTTGTACTGGGATAACAAAAAAAGCTATCGTTTGATTTTTAGACCAAATTTTGGGTCGATTGGAAAAACCAGAAAAAACTTATCCAAAAAAATAAAAAAAGGTGGCCGAAATTAAGTCAGCTACCCTACCATATATTTTTCCTGGTGTTTTTTTATGTTTTCGTTTTGAGATTCGGGGCTAAAGACACTTGTAATGTACTGAGCTTAAAAATGAGGAGTTTCTTAAGAAACTTTATGAGATCGGTCTATTAAACTACAAAACAATTCAAGAAAACACATTATAAAATTAAAACTATGTGAATATATAAATATCATAAAACTTATAAAATCATAATGCTATCATAACAAAATTAATGAAGAACTAAAACCATGGACAGTAAACCTTCCCAGTTTTAATAAGCAACCCAAGCAAAACTATAAAATCAAATTACATTTTATCATGATAACTTTTTATTTTAGAGTTTAATAAAAATTAAACAATTCTGGAAAAAGTATACAGTAGTACAGTAGAATAAGTGCACATTTTCAAATGCGAGAGATTTTCGGATTTTTTTGACAATTTTGTTTTTCAGCGGTACAGTGTGTCTCAAACGTTTTGTGTTCAAGACTTTATTGAAACTTTAAGAAATTAGGCATTTTAGAGGTCGTCTCCCGAACTGCTGTGGGAATAGAGTTCTAAGCTAAATAAACTGGGCTTGGTTTTATCCTTACTATTGATAGTTGTTTAGCGTTAAATATAAAGCATGTTCGTTGTTCAGAATAGCTTCTTTGCACGCAAATGTTAAAAATTTATTATTCTCAAAGGAGAAGCAGCATGTTTTTTTGTGTCTTTTCAACCCCGATCTTCATTCAAAACTAATCAGCGCTATCCAGATTTAATCAGAAGGAAAATAAGGAAATCATTTAAAAAAAGCGATGCAAAAAAGTGAACGCGAGCCTTTCGTTTTCGCGGGTTAAACCCCGGCAATAGTTTATATTGAGCCACGGCGTGTTTGCCTCATTTTAGCCGCAATTCAGAAGGTATAAAATCGTCATTATTCTGACACAAAAAGTCACAGTCGGTTTAAAATTAACGTGACTCTGACTCATTATTATTTGTGTGGTGAGATATAAAAAAAGTCACAGTTGTGAGTATTTTAAGACGCCTTTGACTCATTGTGCCAGAGTAATGAGGAAATGAAGGCGGTGAGAACCCGTTTCCAGCTTCTTCTGGCTATAGCGCGTATTAGATTTCCAGATGTTATTAAAGTTATCCCACTCGGATATGCATTATACGGCGCTGGTGCCTTTCATTTGCGAACGCGGTCTGAAAATATTTCGTTTTATGGATAATTTTTCTTGAGTTTTGCTCGGAACTTAATGGTTTTTTAACCTTTAGTATTTTTTGTATAGCTTATATGCGTACAATACTTACGAGTATTTAAAACAATAGTAATTACCAATAACTTTTTTATTATGATTATTACTTAGTATCTGTTTAACCGGTACTCTACATGCCCCTGTGCTATGCGTTCTAGAACTGTTCGGAACAGTTCTAGAACCTGTTCCGAACAGTTCTAGAACAGTTCTAGGACTGATTTGCAGTTCTCAAAATCAAAAAATAAATAAAACTCCGCAAATGATATTTAAACACATAAAACAACGGAAATACACAATAAAATCACGTGATAAGTGTTGGAAAATGTTTCGGTGACTTTTATAATGCACCAAAGTACAACTTCGGCATTTTCAAATGCCGAATTTCTCACAAATTTAGAACTGTTTAGAACTTCTCACAAATTTAGAACTGTTCGGAACAGTTCTAAAACTGTTCCGAACAGTTTAAACTGTTTAGAACTTCTCACAAATTTAGAACTGTTCGGAACAGTTCTAAAACTGTTCCGAACAGTTTAAACTGTTTAGAACTTCTCACAAATTTAGAACTGTTCGGAACAGTTCTAAAACTGTTCCGACCAGTTCTAGAACTGGACCGGTTGAGTACGGGTTAAGATATTTTGTTAAAATAATTGCATGGTCAGAGATATTTTCAAAATATCTGTTGTAAAATTTAAGGTCGTTAAAACTGACAAAACTAAGAGCTGACACTTGAAGCCGAAAATAGGGAACTCTCCTATTTAAAATCTACGTAGCGTAAAATCGCTAAAGCACTTTAGGATTTAGGGACTCTCAAAATGTCGTATAGTATTCGTGATCACGTCATATATGTTTTGCTCTGAGGGAATGGTTGCGGGAGGAGCTGTCAAAATCACTTTTAGTCAATTAGCACTTGGGAAAAAATTGGATCTCCAATGGATGAAAGATCTCCATTTTTTCTCAAGCCCTAATTGGCTAAAAATGATTCTATAACGTCATAACTTTGTGAAGGTCTTTAAGACTGAATATTTTTTTTTAAATGGGAGGGCTTTGACTATCGTGAACCTGTTCCTGAATCTAAATCTAAACTCAAACCATTTTTTTTACTTGCAGGTGCGATTATGGGTGGATAGAGCCGAGGGAAAAATAAAAAATTAGAGCCAAAAATAGAAAATTTGAAGTCGTAAATGGGAAACTTGGAGCTATATAAGTTAGGAACTTTGGAGCCAAAAATAAAAATAGCTAAAAAGTTTACCTAAGCTTAAGCGAAACCTAAATCCAAGCCCAAACCATTTTTTCTTAAAAGCTCCAAGTTCCCATTGCTCGTGGCTCCAAATTCCCAAAAATTTTTGATGGCTCTAAATTCTCTGCTTGTGGCTCTAAAGACCCCGTAACTCGGATCCAAGTGTCCATTTTTGTTGCTCCAGAGTTCGTTGCTTAGAGCTCCAGAGCTTCATTTCATTTCATTTTACGGTACACGATATTGCTGATGTCTTTTAATTTAAAAACAAAGTGGACGTCCGATGGCAATTTCAGACTCAGAAAACTTGGAGCTGGAGGAATTTAGAACCAGGAATAAGCTTCATAGAGTCGCAATTACGACCATTGCAGTCGTTCGTTGGAATAATTATGCGCCTTTAAACGGCAAAATCTTTGATAGGGTTCCAATTTCCTATTACCTTAAACAAGAAATGCTTTCTTCTTGTAATAGTAAAGATATAACACGGACAAAAAACCCAAAAAATAAACAGCTGAACGTAATTTGTTCCATTTTTTTATCACATGGCTATCTGAAACAAAAATTGTAAAACGTTTTTTAGGGTTAGAAAAACGATTTACATTAACCCTGATTTAACATTAGTTATTGATTTACATTCAATGCTTTCTTAGTGTATTAGGAAACAGAACAATTACACTATTTTGTAACGGGTCAAACAAATAATAGCAAAAAAACAATTTATATAAATGAATTATCATTGGCCGGGGAAAATAATGTGTTTACAATAAGTTTCATGTGTCGAAAACGAGGCAGACTGGACAGATTAGCTTATATAACGTCTAGAAATATGAGGCCGAATAAATCGAGTTTTGAAAGAAAGAATGCGAAATAATTTTTTTTTAGCTTTTTTGGTTGAAAAATGAGCAATACAGGACTTTAACCTGCAATCTCCAGCCTCAGTAGCTCATTGACTGACGTGCTGCGTTACACCATCGCTCAACAGATATATTACAACTCGTATTTATAAGGCGTCATATTTCTAAAACATTACCACAACGGGAGTTGTGACACTTATCACGAATTTGTCCCACGCTTTGAGAATAAATAGAGATAAACAAAAACCATAACCACAATCATAAAAAAAATCATGCGTTAATTTTGTAATTGATGTTTTTAAATTATTTTTTTAATCTTATATCTTAAAATTCCTATTTCTTATATTGATCTATCATAATACCAACAAAGGCTTATCGGAAAACAAAAGGAAAAAAAAAGTCTTGGTATAAAAAAACGAAAGGAAAAAACTCAAACGATAGATTTTTGGTAAATTAAAGGCACTTTTTGAATTTTTTTAAGTTTTTTTATAATTCAAAAATTACTTTTAGATCGCCCAAAATCAAAGTTTTAAATTTTTTCCCTTAAACACTTTAGACAAAATATATCCCGCGATTAATTGCAGAATTTTATTATAGGCGCATGACGATAACTTGAACTGATTTTTTTTTGCAAATCAAAATTTTTTTTGCTCGCTTGTGCAATAAAGAAATTTCTAAAATAAGTTTTGACCAGTATTACATTGGGGCAAGTTTCCTATTTTTTGTTATTAGTTTGCTCTTATTTACCAATTTCACCTAGTTTTAAAAATAATTTAAAACTAGCTGACTTTGATGACCCAGAGTTTTCAATTTTAATTGGTTTTTTTAAACCGCACCAGTTTAATTTGCCCTTCCATGTCCCCCATAAAATTTCACTAGGTCAATACAGTCAAGACGGGGTAAATATTGAAATTTAAAAAATATTTCTGCACTAGATTTCATAATGTGCGTTGCAATGACAGGCATATTTAGTAAGTAGGAAACTTGGAGCCTAGCGTTATAGAGCAATAAATCCAAAGTTTTAAACCGTAAGTTAGAAGCTCATATTTGTAAGCTAAAACTTTGAGCAGTCAGAATTACAAGAAGAAAGCATTTCTTGTTTAAGGTAATAGGAAATTGGAACCCTATCAAAGATTTTGCCGTTTAAAGGCGCATAATTATTCCAACGAACGACTGCAATGGTCGTAATCGCGACTCTATGAAGCTTATTCCTGGTTCTAAATTCCTCCAGCTCCAAGTTTCCTGAGTCTGAAATTGCCATCGGACGTGCACTTTGTTTTTAAATTAAAAGACATCAGCAATATCGTGTACCGTAAAATGAAATGAAATGAAGCTCTGGAGCTCTAAGCAACGAACTCTGGAGCAACAAAAATGGACACTTGGATCCGAGTTACGGGGTCTTTAGAGCCACAAGCAGAGAATTTTGAGCCATCAAAAATTTTTTGGGATAAAAAGCCACAAGCAATGGGAACTTGGAGCTTTTAAGCAGATGGTTTAGGCTTGGAAATGTAGGTTTCGCTTAAGCTTAGGTAAACTTTTTAGCTATTTTTATTTTTTGGCTCCAAAACCCTGACTTATATTCAAGTTTCCCATTTTACGACTTCAAATTTTATTTTCTAATTTTTTATTTTTTCCCTCGGCTCTATCGCCCATAATCGCAATTGAAAGTAAAAAAATGGTTTGAGAGCAATAC
>JASAMX010035389.1:0-11704 GCA_030248175.1 Microlaimidae sp. YZB2_3 | reverse complement strand
GATGAAAACACCAAGACGACAAAGTCAAATTCCTCAAGGTGTGATGTTTGCATGCTTTATTTTTTTATTAATTTTACAGAAATTTTATTTAAATAATTGACTGGTATTTTTGGTGTTTCGTGTGCTAGTTTTTAAAAAACTCTTTTTTGAGTATAAATGACCATTTTGCTCACACAAAAATATATTTATAATCTAAAAACTTACTGAATGTTGTCATTTGGAATTTAGGATGTTCCTGTTTGCCGAAATTTTACAAAGATCAATAAATTTTTAGCGAATATGTAAATAAAAAAATATTTGTTAGATGAGGAAGTTTGTAATATTTGTTGTATGAGTTTAAATCTTTATTAGGGATGTTGTAAGAAACCTTTTCGAGGATTAAAGATCATACTGGTTGAAATTAATAATACTATAGGGAGGCAGTGCATAAGGAACGACAATTTTAAAAAGTGGGTTTATTTTTTAATAATATTGGTGCACCCGCATCATCACGTTGTATCGGGCCGTGGGTATCCCCTGTCATTATCATTAAAATTAAAGGTTCAAAAATAAAACATTTCAGGGGGACAATTTAATCTGGGAGGAGGAACGTCTTCGCCCACTAAACAGCAAAAGAAACAGATGGGATCCTCGCAAAATTGAGTGGCAAAAACACCAACCTCGCCATGGCCGTGATGGGATTGCCGGGATCCAGCAAAGGAGATCAGGACAAACCCGGCTATGCCGATTTATAATGGTACTTACCAGATGTAGCTGAAAGTTCCTTTATTTGTTTCCCTGTTTGAACTTTATTGCTAAATTGGTGATTTATTGGCGATATGTCTATTTTTTTGTTGTTTCGTTTTGAAAGCAAAACATATCATGTTTCAAATCAGGATGCTGGTAAATATGCTTGGTAACAGTTTGAAAAGGAAAACGAAACCTTAAAATAATCTTAATGAAAGGCTAATCATTGATTGCTAAAATGAAACCCCCGCTATTCGTTTATTTTTCACTTCGATTATTTTTATAGTTTGGAATTTCATTTAAATTTAGCCATAATTTTATTTCCAACTGATATGAGTTGACGAAAGAAAGAAGTTTCAAGTTATTTCAAATGAAGATTCAGAAAACATCAAGCTTAAAGTGTGCCGAAGCGATTCCTGAAACAAAGTAATCAATCAAAACACTTGTTTCTTCAAACCAGGAAGAAAAACAAAGCCAAGTGGCCGTGAAAATACAATGTTGCACGATGATTTCGATTTAAAATGGGTTTTTGCTGAGGGTAAACTATAAATTTTTATTACAAGTATACGTGTCTAATTTTCGCCATGACAACGATTTAATTTTAAGAAAAGGTTTTTTTTTTAGTTTAGTTACCAAACATATATGTACTATACACTGACGATATACTGGGACTACACAGGGACTTAGAGTTTCTTTGAATTATGTTTAAAGAACAATAGCAACTGCTTGAAACTTATAAACTTAAAAAAAACAGTCAATGAGAAAGAGGCAGAAAATTTTCAAATTTTTTGTATCTTTAATATTTTAAAAATAAAAAAAAATTCAAAACTCATGTAATTTATTATTTCCATGTTTCAAATTTGTATATTCAATATTTATATTTGTAATACAAATATAACTTACAATAATAATTATGTTAAAACTTGAAAAAACTTAAATAATTACTAGATTAATAATTATTTTTTTTTAATTTATGGTTGAACTCATATTATTTTTTATAAAGATTTATGTTAAATCAAGAATACATGAAAATTAATTAATAAAGAAAAAGAAGAATGAGGGATGAAAGGCAAATTATACGGGCTATGTGTGGATCCAGCCTAAATGCGTTTGCATATGCATATTTTTATATGCATACGTATGCAATATATTTATGCATACGTATGCATAAATTCATATGCATACGTATGCATTGTTTTTAGTTATATGCATACGTATGCATTTTTCCGCAAAGTATATGCGTACGCAGTGCGTTTTTTTTAAACTTTTATGCATACATATTCATTTTTTTCTAACTTTTATGCATACGTATCGATAAAAGTTAGAAAAATTTCATACGTATATAGTATACTTTTAGGAAAAATGCATACGTATGCATATAAGTTGCAAATTATACATACGTATGCATATTTTGGAAATTAAAAAAAAGTTTTTTTTTTGTTTTTTAAAAAAATATGCATCATTATGCATATTTTGCAACTTATATGCCATACATATTCATTTTTCCGGAAAGTATATGCATACGTATGCATTTTTTTGAAACTTTTATGCATACGAAAAAAAAAAAAAAAAAAAAAAAAAAAAAAAAAAATCTATGCATACGTATGCATATAACTAAAAAAAATATGCATACGTATGCATATGAATTTATGCATACGTATGCATAACAAATGCATACGTATGCATATAAAAATATGCATATGTATTCATTTAGGTTGGATCCACATACATAGTTCTCCGTATAATTTGTTCTTCATTTCTCATTCTTCTTTTCTTTATTAATTAATTTTCATGTATTCTTGGTTAAATAGATTTTTTGTTAAAATTTTTTTTACAACGGATGGACCTACGTAGCATAACAGAATTTGGATCGGCGGTCCCGGCGCGAAATTAAAATTCGTTGTAAAATAAATTATTTTTACCAAATTTATTAAAAAAACTGGAAATTTAACAATAATATTAAACCAATTTTGACATTTTAGGTATTTTTTTTACTTTTTGACCATTGTTTTAAGCTTTTTTACATATAGAAGATTTTTCTCATTTAAATTTGTAAAGTTCATCCAATTATTGTGATACATTAATTTAAAATATAAAAACCTTAAAAATTTTAAGGTGTTTGTTTTATTTTTTTTAGACTTTTGTTTCGTGGCGAGACCCCCTACCTAAATTTCGTTATGCTAGGTAGGTCCATAGAATTTACCAAAATACAATGTAGTTATATTTCTTCAATGTTTTAATATTTTTAATCATAAATTTTGTACGACTAAGATAAATGCAAATCATATTTATCATTTTTTATTATTTCAAGAAATCAAAATCACAGTAATTTAGTAACCAGATAAGATCAAAACAATTTACCGCACCAGTATTTTACCGCGCCAGCAATTTACCGCAAAATTTAACAATATGGGTTAGTGCAAAAAAATTCAATTTTTTTAATTTAACGTTTCTTGATGACATTCCAGTTAAAATAAGTTTCATCAATCGCAAACCGCTTGTGTTAAGAATCTCACTATTTTTATCTACATGTTTATTCTTTCCTTATGATTCAGTAATTATAGGACCGGTATGGAACTAGATTAAAGTATATCAAATACCATTTAAATGTATACTTATCTATACATTGCCTGCATAGTTTTTTGGTTGTTGCAATCTTACTCGTATCTGTACTATATAATTCATAAGATAATTTGCAGTATTGGAAGAATATGCATGCATAATTCATTTCACATAGATCCTGTTGTATGAGACATACTTTATGTTTACTATTGGAATGCTCAAGTGAGCTAATTATTATAGCACAGAACTTAATTTATATTAGAAATATAATTCTAGTGCAACCTGAATATAACTTATGAAAAAAATCATTGCGATTAAATGTGCATATACAACTTTCAAAATTAGACATTTGTTTGTTTGAATATTTATTAAACACAATTTTGTATAAAAATAATGTTTTATTGTACATTTTTTACATTATAGCATATTTAAAGTTTATTTTCTGTATTTTTATATGTTATAAAAATATTTTTATTGAAGGTTGCTATAATGAAATTTTATACACTAAATCACATTAAGATTGAGAGATGTATTTTAAAACGTTCTATTTTATTAAGTTATAAAATTAAAAAATATTATAGAGAGTAAAATTTTTTCATAAATCTAAAAAAAATTTTTCGAATTTTTTTAAATCAAGATTTTTTTGAAATTTAAATGGTTTTTTATGATTAAAAACCATAAATTTAATGAAAGATTCCAAAAGTGGATAATACTATGATTCGGTACAAAGGTGGGACACTCGTGTTTAACAAACACAGCCATGCGAAAGACAACCAGCGGACGGACGGGTGTCATCGTGACGGACGGGTGTCATCGTGATGGACGAGTGTCATAGCGTGAAGCGGACAGGTGTCATAGTAACGAACAGGTGTCATCATGACGGAAGGGTGTCATCATGACGAACGGGTGTCATCATGACGGACGGGTGTCATCGTGACGGACGGGTGTCATCGTGACGGACGGGTGTCAATCATGACGGACGGGTGTTACGATAAATGAGTTTGAAAACCATGTTTCTAAAGATATTTATTTTGAGTATTCTTAGCTGGCTTCCAAATACTTAGCTAGGCATTCTCAAGAGAAATAATATAGATGTAATGCATAAATAAAAAGGATATGCTTAAAGTGAGAGCATAAGTCACTTAGTTTTAAAGAAATGTAGTTTGACATAATCATTTGCTTTTTTTAAACATCTTTTAAGGTTTTAATGGATTTATTTCTACACTTTTGTTATTTTGTTTTAAGAGAAGTTTTTGAGGGATAAATGTTTATTGCATGTTTTTAATTAACCACTTTATTCTTACTTTTTTTAAAAAAAAAAAGAATAAAGTGGTAAATACATGCAATAAATATTTATCCCCCAAAAAATCCCTCAAAAAAATCTCTTAAAACAAAAACTGAAAAAAGTTTAAGAAATAAATCATTGAAAACCTTGAATATAGTTTTATATTTTTAGGATGAGAAAAACGAAGATGTTTTATTTTAAAAAAAAAAAACTGAAACAAATTTAAAACGAGTTTGTGGATTTGAAAGTTGTTGTTTGAATTAAAGGAGATTTGCTGAATGGTGGTGAGGTTATTGGTTTGGGATTAAGGAGGAGTGGGTGGTCTTTGGATTGGATTTTGAGGGTCTAAGTTGGACTAGGAACGCAAAAAGTTATCATTCTTACTATAAATCAGAAAAAAAAAAGCAAATGATATGTCAAACAACATTTTTTAATAAATAAAGTGACTTATGCTCTCACTTTAAGCATATTCTTTTTATTTATCGCATTACATCTATATTATTTTCTTGAGAATGCTGAGTTAAGTATTTGGAAGCCAGCCGTGGTTTGTGGTTTGCGGTGGCCGTTTGTGGGGGGGGGTTTGGAGGCGGGGGGAGAAGAAGATTAAATAAATATCTTTAGAAACATGGTTTTCAAACTATTTATCGTAACACCCGTCCGTCACGATGACACCCGTCCGTCACGATGACACCCGTCCGTCACGATGACACTCGTCCGTCACGATGACACCCGTTCGTCATGATGACACCCGTCCGTCACGATGACACCCGTCCGTCACGATGACACCCGTCCGTCACGATGACACCCGTCCATCACGATGACACCCGTCCGTCACGATGACACCCGTCCGTCCGCTGGTTGTCTTTCGCATGGCCGCGTTTGTTAAACACGAGTGTCACACCTTTGTCCCGAATCATCGTATTATCCACCTTTGGAATCTTTCATTAAATTATGGTTTTTAATCATAAAAAACCATTTAAATTTCAAAACTTGATTTAAAAAATTCGAAAAATTTTTTTAGATTTATGAAAAAATTTTACTCTCTATAAAATATCCAATTTTATAACTTAATAAAATAGAACGTTTTAAAATACATCTCTCAATCTTAATGTGATTTAGTGCATAAAATTTCATTATAGCAACCTTCAATAAAAATATTTTTATAACATATAAAAATACAGAAAAATAACTTATAACAGATGCTATAATGTAAAAAAATGTACAATACAAACATTATTTTTATACAAAATTTGTTTATAATATTCAAACAAGTGTCTAATTTTGAAAGTTGTATATGCACATTGAATCGCAATGATTTTTTTCACAAGTTATATTCAGGTTGCACTAGAATTATATCGAATATAAATTAAGTTTGTGCTATAAATAATTAGCTCACTTGAGCATTCCAATAGTAAACATAAAGTATGTCTCATACAACAGGATCTCGCATGTGAAAACTACCACTGCATGCACATCTTTTTAATCTGCAAATTATCTTATGGATTATATAGTACAGATACGAGTAGATTGGAACACCAAAAAACTATGCAGGCAATGTATAGATAAGTATACATTTGAACGGTATTTGATATACTTTAATCTAGTTCCAGTCCGGTCCTATAATTACTGAATCATAAGGAAAGAATAAACATGTAGATAAAAATAGGCTAATTTAACACAAGCGGTTTGCGATTATGAAACTTATTTTAACTGGAATGTCATCAAGAAACGTTAAATTAAAAAAATTGAATTTTTTTGCACTAACCCAAATTGTTAAATTTTGCGGTAAATTGCTGGCGCGGTAAAATACTGGTGCGGTAAATTGCTTTGATCTTATTCGTTACTAAATTACCGCCATTTTTATTTCCTGAACAAATAAACCAGACACGTCTGATTTGACTTTAGCTGTACAAAATTTATGATTAAAAATATTAAAACATTTAGAAGTAAACTACATTGTATTTTGGTAAATTCTATGGACCTACCTAGCATAACGAAATTTAGGTAGGGGGTCCCGCCACGAAACAAAAGTCTAAAAATAATAAAACATATATTTTAAAATTTTAAGGTTTTTATATTTTAAATTAATGTATCACAATAATTGGATGAACTTTACAAATTTAAATGAGAAAAATCTTCGATACTAAAAAAGCTTAAAACAATGGTCAAAAGTAAAAAAAATACCTAAAATGTCAAAATTGGTTTAATATTATTGTTAAATTTCCAGTTTTTTTAGAAAATTTGGTAAAAATAATTTATTTTACAACGAATTTTAATTTCGCGCCGGGACCGCCGATCCAAGTTCTGTTATGCTACGTAGGTCCATCCGTTGTAAAAAAATTTTTAACAAAAAATCTATTTAACCAAGAATACATGAAAATTAATTAATAAAGAAAAGAAGAATGAGAAATGAAGAACAAATTATACGGGCTATGTGTGGATCCAACCTAAATGCATACGTATGCATATTTTTATATGCATACGTATGCATATGTTATGCATACGTATGCATAAATTCATATGCATACGTATGCATATTTTTTTTAGTTATATGCATACGTATGCATAGGTATGCATAAAAGTTAGAAAAAAATGCATACGTATGCATAAAAGTTTCAAAAAAATGCATACGTATGCATAAACTTTCCGGAAAAATGCATACGTATGCATATAAGTTGCAAAATATGCATACGTATGCATATTTTTTTAAAAAACAAAAAAAAACTTTTTTTTAATTTCCAAAATATGCATACGTATGCATATTTTGCAACTTATATGCATACGTATGCATTTTTCCGGAAAGTATATGCATACGTATGCATTTTTTTCTAACTTTTATGCATACGTATGGATAAAAGTTAGAAAAAAATGCATACGTATACATAAAAGTTTCAAAAAAATGCATACGTATGCATATACTTTGCGGAAAAATGCATACGTATGCATATAACTAAAAACAATGCATACGTATGCATATGAATTTATGCATACGTATGCATAACATATGCATACGTATGCATATAAAAATATGCATATGTATGCATTTAGGCTGGATCCACACATAGCCCGTATAATTTGTTCTTCATTTCTCATTCTTCTTTTCTTTATTAATTAATTTTCATGTATTCTTGATTTAACATAAATCTTTATAAAAAAAATAATATGAGTTCAACCATAAATTAAAAAAAAATACTCATTAATCACGTTATTTAAGTTTTTTTAGTTTTAATATAATTATTATTGTAAGTTATATTTGTATTACAAATATAAATATTGAATATACAAATTTGAAACATGGAAATAATAAATTACATGTGTTTTAATTTTTTTTTTTATTTTTAAAACATTAAGATAAAAATCCGAAAATTTTCTGCCTCTTTCTCATTTAGTGTTTTTTTTAAGTTTATAAGTTTCACGCAGTTGCTATTGTTCTTTAAACATAATTCAAAAAGGTCTAAGTCCCTGTGTAGTCCCAGTATATCGTCAGTGTATAGTACATATATGTTTGGTAACTAAACTAAAAGAAACCCTTTTCTTAAAATTAAATCGTTGTCATGGCGAAGATCAGACACGTATACTTGTAATAAAAATTTATAGTTTACCCTCAGCAAAAACCCATTTAAATCGAAATCATCGTGCAACATTGTATTTTGACGGCCACTTGGCTTTGTTTTTCTTCCTGGTTCGAAGAAACAAGTGTTTTGATTGATTACTTTGTTTTAGGAATCGCTTCGGCACACTTTAAGCTTATGTTTTCGAAAACCATCTGACATAACTTGAAACTTCTTTCTTTTTTAAATTCCCATCAGTTGGAATAAAAATCACGGAGAAATTTAATGTTTTTTTTAAACTATAAAAATAATCGAAGCGAAAAATAAACGAATAGCCAAATTTTGATTTTAGCAATCAATGACTGGCCTTGTATTAAGATTAAAAAAGGTTTCTTTTTGTTTAAAAACTTGTTATAAACCATCTGGATGATATCCGATTCGAAAAATTATCAGTTTTGCTTTCAAAATGAAAATACAAAGAAAAATACATATTGCCAATAAATCACCAATTTAGCAATAGTTCAAACAGGAAACAAATAAGGAAACGAGCTGCAACACTCGGGGGGACCATTATAGTTCGGCATAGGCTTGTTTGTCCTGATTTTTCTGCCTACCCAATCCCATCATGGCCATGGCGAGGTTGGTCTTTGCCATTGGGTTCCGCGAGGATCCCATCTGTTTCTTTTGCTGTTTAGTGGGCGAAGACGTTCCACCTCCTAGATTAAATTGTCCTCCTAAAACGTTTTATTTTTGAACTTGTAAATTTATTGATAATGACGGCCCCGATACACCGATACACCGTGATCATGCTGGTGCACCAATATTATTTAAAAATAAACCCACTTTTTGAAATTGTCGTTCCTTATGGGTTGTTTTTCTATAGTATTATTATTTCGATCAGATGATCTTTATCTTGAAATTTTTTTTAAAAATCCTGAATAAAGATTCTGACTCAGAATAAAAAAATTACAAAACTTTCTTGTAACAAATATTTTTTATTTACATAATCGCTAAAAATTTATTGATCTTTGTAAAATTTCGGCAAACAGGAACAACCTAAATTCCAAATGACAACATGAAATAAGTTTTTAGATTATAAATATATTTTTGTGTAAGCAAAATGGTTATTTGTACTCAAAAAAGAGTTTTTTAAAAACTAGCACACGAAACACCAAAAATACCAGTCAGTTATTTAAATAAAATTTTTGTAAAATTAATAAAAAAAAAATAAGGCATGCAAACATCAAACCTTGAGGAATTTGACTTTGCCGTCTTGGTGTTTTCATCCCTGAACTTCTTCTGCCAACATGTGAAATGGAAGAACCTTAAAAAAAGAATAATAAAATGCTTAATAAAAAATACATAAAAATATGTAATCATTAATAAATTGACTAGAATCTTAGTTTCAGGAAAAAGGCGTAAAATTAAAAATATCTTGTGACGTATTGTTATACACCGCTAGTTAATTATCACCTGCTAAATAAGTGAAATGGAAAATAGAATGCCTCATGTGAGTCGGCTGCAGGTTTAAATAGTTTCTACCTTATGACACATAAAAAACGTTATAATGGCGGCACCTACAACAAAAATAATTTCATGGAATTTTTTAAATACCCAAATATTTACATAAAACATATTTTTTCAAAATTTAAATAGTTTTATCATAACACTTTGCAATTTTTAAAACTAAAAATTGCATCTGAAACTTGAAAAAAAGAGCGCGTCGATGTTGCTCAATATCAAGAATGCACAGATTCTTTTCAATACCAAACTTTGCGGCTTACGATTCTTGGGCGTCGGGACTTTCACCTTATACATTGACATGCAAGTCGACATACACGCTTCGCGTCTGAGCGGTGATAGCAATTGGGAAGGGTTAAGAAAATGTACGGCCATACGAAATTTTGGCATTGGCATTTTGGCATGGCAATTGTGGTTCAACAAGATTAAAATAAAGTAACCAACTATTTTAAATTTAATTATTTAAAACTTTCTTGCATCTTTTTTTTTAGTTTTCGTGGCAAATATTGTTATTTTTTAAGTTTAAACAATGAAATGAAAATTTATACTAGAAAAAACCGAATAAAGCATAAAAACCGAATAAAATATTACCCATTTAGAGTGGAATTCAGTGAATACAAATATTAACTTTGATTTAAAATGGTGTTAATCCACTCAAATAAAATATCCACTTTAATTTTCTACGTCATAGTGTACTTCTAGCCAAAAGCCAACCAAGCAGCAGATTTAACTAGTTTTATTATTAATTGTGCTCAAGTATTTGGGAAGCGGACAACTGTTTCTGTAATCTGTGCACCAGACCACAGCAACAATCAATGGATAAAAACTGGATTAATAACGAGTTGAAGCAAGAAGATAAATTAAATCTGACTAATTCAAGCCCGGTAAAAAAAACTTTAAAACTATATATTAAGATGAAGATTAAGAGTTCTTTTCTTTCGAAAAAATAAACGAAATAATTTATTAAAATCCAAGTTACCTAGGTTCTAGTCTTCTGTTCGCTTAGATATTTAGGCGGTAAATCAAAAATATTATTTTCGAACAAAAAATATTAAAAACTAATAAAACATAATAAACACGTTTTCCAAAAATTTATATTTGTTGTTTAAAACATCAAAGTGAAAATTTGAAACGATTCCAACGAAAACATTTTTGCCTACCAACAAAAAATTGTCTGGCTGCAAACGTAAAAATGAGTGCGTAGTTTTGGAAAAGTGGTCGATATACAAAATTACACATATGTTTATAAATACATCGTAGTTAAACCACTCATCTTTTTATTTAACATGTAGGTATATCCAACTTATATCACGGTAATTCTTACAGAACCGCACATCACCGCTGTTTTATAGTAGAAAGACTGCAAATTAATGGTGTATTTAGCACAATATTTAAGAGTTAATAATAATAATAATAATGATAATAATAATAATAATAATAATAATAATAATAATAATAATAATAATAATAATAATAATAATAATAATAATAATAATAATAATAATAATAATAATGAAGAATAATAATAATAATAATAATAATAATAAATAATAATAATAATAATAATAATAATAATAATAATAATAATAATAATAATAACAATAATAATAATAATAATAATAATAATAATAATAATAATAATAATAATAATAATAATAATAATAATAATAATAATAATAATAATAATAATAATAATAATAATAATAATAATAATAATAATAATAATAATAATAATAATAATAATAATTATAATAATAATAATAATAATAATAATAATAATTGTTAAGGTATTTTACCAAACTGCTAATACTTTGATATAAACTACAGTGATAAAATTACTTTGTATATATAAGTAAAAAGTTTTTCTAAGATTGTATGTAGGACCTTCTAGAACATTCTGGAAAGTGAGGTCATATTACCTAATGTTCATTGGCTAAGACTTTTCTAGAAACTTCTGGAAGCATGCTTTGCTGGTTTATAAATGGCGCCTGTTAGCTCCTGATTATTGTTTTGTATATTTGCCTTTCTTTGTGTTTACCATTACTTCTCTGGCTATACT